>PDNB01000027.1:0-213149 GCA_002573585.1 Helicocarpus griseus UAMH5409
CCCCCCCCCCCTACGTGCTTGTGCCTTGCCGGGATAGGCTGATTCCGCTGATGCCGCCATGGTGGATAGGATATTGACCGCTATTATAGTTTCCGATCTGCTTCCCGCCGATTTTTGAATTTGATATCCGTATTTTCGCGCCCAGATTTTCCAACATTTGTCACTGAGAGGGATCTTTCGAGATCCTCTCGCCTTCCTTATTTCTTTCACGCAGGCTATTCTCTATATTTATTCGTTAGGCACTGTTATCGCCTAGCACTTGGCATGCGATTGCGCCAGCTGTCGATCGTTTTAGGCTCAGCATATTCCTTTTTGATTGAGCTGCCTGAAACCAACCAGTCATGTCGTTTCGTCTAATTCATGTGGCGCTGCCTTTTAACCCCTTATCAGGAAAAAAAATTGGTTCTTTTCTTGGTCCTTGGACAGTTCCTTTAACGATGCAGCTCTTATCTCCCCCCTGACGCGCTTGGGTTGGCAAAAACCAGTGAACTTCCAACAGCTCTGCCTACATGCCAATGCATGGCAATCCAAGAAAACGACGCCTACCTACTGCACAGTCTCCAGGTTTCGGAACATCGCTATATCTCACTGTCAGGCGGTTCTTAACATAAGAATAGCCTCCGACCCCACCTCAGAATGAGGGCTACCCACAAATCCCACCACCCCCGACTATCAGACATTATGAAGTCGAAAGAGATGAGCGTGAAATTTTCCCCGTCCGTCTTTAAAAATGTACAAGAGGAGCGCGACCTATCTAGGTTCAAGAAGAATGACAATGACCTACCTCATATGTCACGCAGCTCGTCATTCACCCTTGTCGACCCCGAGAGCTGCATAACCAAGCTGCCGTGGCACGCGAGGTTGTTTTACCATCTCAAGGAAGACGTTGACCCTACATGGAGTGACATGCTGTTGGTAGTCTGCTCGTTCATCAGTGGAGTAATTGATAGTTTGGCATTCAACGCGTGGGGCAGTTTTGCCAATATGCAGACAGGTGTGTATATTTATCCATCCGTAACCTAATTTAATATCCATCTATACTAATGACCATGGTCCAGGAAACACCGTCTTCCTCGCCCTGGGCGTCTCAGGCCAACCCGTCCACCCCCCCTTCCGCTGGCTCAAAGCCTTACTAGGAATGGCCTCCTTCGTCCTGGGCGTTCTATTCTTCAAGCACACCTCACGCATTCTAACTCCCCTCCGCCGCTCCACCCTCATCGCCTCCTTCACCCTCCAAACCTTGGCAATCCTCACCGCCGCCCTCCTCGTCGAAACGGGCGTGATTGCGCGCGAGCCCGAGCGCCCCACGGACCCAATCGAGTGGACCCAGCTGATCCCGCTGTCCCTGCTGGCCTTCCAGGCTGGTGGGCAGATTGTTACGTCGCGGCTACTAAAGCTGGATGAGATTCCTACGGTCGTGCTGACCACAGTTCTGTGTGATTTGTTTATTGATACGAGGCTGTTGGAGAGAGGGGGTGGGTGGCATGGGCATCCTGTGAGGAGTCGGAGGATTAGCACGTTTCTGGCGCTGTTTGTGGGAGCCATGGTGTCCGGGTGGATATCGAAGAAAGCGGGGATCGCGGCCCCGCTGTGGCTGGCGATGGGGACGAAGGGGGTTGTTACGGTGTGCTGGATGTTTTGGAGGGGGAAGAGGGGTAAGGAGGGAGGGGAGGTTTGTTGATGTGGTTTGGTGAATGGGGGGTGGGGATGGCCTTCCTCCCCACGGAGGGATGGATGGGGCGCTGAGCGAGGAGCGAAAATGAATCTTCTTCAAGTCACATATTATCGGGTGGTTTGGTGATTGGGGGTTATTCTTTTTGGCAGATGTCATGTTCATTCACAATACGATGGCTACGACATTTCTTCTGGGTAAATGTGGTCTAGCGCAAGCTTCTGGTGATATCTATGTTCTTTCATTGGGAATATCTTGCTAATATTTGCTCTTTTACTATTCAATGACAGTGCGAATTTGGTCGAAATAAAGATGAATTGAGTATTGGTTAGTTAATATGAAGCCGCCTGGGATTCCCTCTGTCCAAATTCTGGCTATTTCACATCGCTTTCAATCAACCAATGGAATACTGTTGTTAATTTCCTGAAAGGAAAAAAAAAAAAAAAAAAAAAAAAAAAAAAAAAGCTCATCAGGGAATATAATGAGAAGATCAGTGTTCTAAAAGACGAGGTCTTCGAGATCTAGATCGCAACTTTTCAGAAATCGTTGCAAAGTTGAAATATTTGGATAGGACTTAGAAAATCAAATTTTGAGGACGAAACCATTGAGTTGAAAATGGAAGTAAGCTCCTTGATCGCCAATATCGCAGTGTGGTTTCTTAACTCAAAGAAATCGGTACAGAATAGCTAACGTTGTGTAGTAGATGTGGACAACCGCCCGCTCAGCAGAAGCCCCTCAACACCCCGGCCCATGTCCCCCTCCCCCAACTCACCGTGGGTGGAGGGGCGGTAGAGTCGAGAAATATCGAGTAAGCTTGAAAAGAGCTTAGAAGTCCTCCTCCTGCTCTTCTGCTGGTCTGCCCTCTGGCTGTTTCCCGGTCTCTTCCTGTCTCCCCCCTCCCTGGCACTGTGTTTGTTAGTTGGTAGGAAAAGTATATAGAGCATAGAGGCTGTCGACTACTAATGAGGTAGCAATACAAGAAAGCCCAGCTTCAAGGGGGAAAAAGGAAATAGAAAATAGAGTGAAATCAGGAGATCCAGCAGTTAAGCAATATTTAAGCACTTCAATGCTCAAGTGCTACGCACTATTTTATAATACACAAAAATTACTTGTCGCTGTAAATTTGAGGCTTGGGAAATGAAAATCTGTTCCTAGACTGCATATCTCTATCGGATTTCTGCCTTTTGAGCCTGTTACTATCAATGTATTCTAGTCGCGCCCCGCCCCTCGGGCCCTATGAGTACACTGGCGGGAAGATAGTAATTTACTTTTGACTTAGTTATGGCTGCCAAATGCTACGCGGCAGAGATCGAGGACTCCCTATACGTGGGCTGATGGTAAATATTTTGTTAACTGGGAGAATTTGAAGACAGAGAAAAGCAAGCTTTTCAATTGAATTTTTCTTCCCAGAAGAAGAAAAGATACAAATAAGCCTAAAATATATGGTATAAAGACAAAGAAAAAAAAGAGAGCCACAAACAGGGGTGGGAGGAGGGGCAGGAGGGAGAGGAGGGCAAAGGGCTGAGGAGAGCCGGGAGCGGGGCAGAGAAGACATCACCTCCGGTCCAAAGACCGGAGCTCCTTCAACAGCCCCTTAAGCTCTTCATTGCCACCCCTTATCTCCCCGTCCAGCCTTTGAAGAGCCAGCTCCATCTCCCATCGCAGCGCCCTCTTCTCCTCCTTTTTCGCTCTGATAGCCTCCCTATTCTGCTGGATCAGAGCATACAGCTCCTCCTTTCGGAGGAGTTGGGCTGGGGTGAGGGGGAAGGCAACGGCGAGTGGAGGGGCCGGGGGCGGAGGCAGCAGCCTTGGTCTCTTCTAAACACGAGAATTAGCTATCGGATTCTATGATTATGGAGGTTTGATTGGCTTACTTGTGGGCGGGCTGGTTCTCTTGCGGGAAGCGACACCTGCCGCGACTGCGAATAATGACTATATGGCTGTGGGGCCGGAGGTGGGGGAGCGGCAGCGGGAGCAGGGGGCAGGTGGCAGTACTGCGGCGGGTCGTCGTTCTCGCGGCGCCGCTTCGCTGGTCGCTGCTGAGGTGGCTGGGGGGGAAGCGGACATGGGAGGCACACCTATTGAGTATTAGTAATAATCTATATTGATATATGCTTTGTTTGCTAGAACTTACTCGGGGTCTTTGCGGGGAGGAGAGGGATAGGCTGGAGGAAGGGGGGGAAGGCGCTGCTGGTCCAGGGGAGGGCGAGCGCATATCCGTGTCATCCACTGCAAAATCCCGTCAAAATTAGCTGTTTCCTGAATCTTTGATTTGGGACAGTTACTTACTTTTGAAGAAGAAGAGGTGAGGACGGAGGGGCAGTGGGCAACGAGGCGGCCAGGTAGGTGAAGTGGACTAGGCAATTTGATATCAGCACTATGCAGACTGATGCACCTGGCAATAAACTTACTGTAAACAGACAAGGAGCTAGGATAGCAGGAGAAGAGGAGCAAGTCGGCAGCTAAGTAGCACCGGTGATCTGGAATCGGGTTTAGCACGGTCCCCTGAGGTCATTTGCATTTGATTCCCTACTTACTTTGCAGAGAGATGGCGCGTAGGGGTGGGGTACGGAATCAATGCTGTAAGCAGAAGGAAAACTATAAGATCATTAGATCTAATTATCTGAGCTTTTTGCGTTTGTCCATAAACTGACATTTGATCTGAGGCCCAGATGGAGGTGAGGTAGAGTCGAGCTGAGGCAGGGTAGAGTCGAGACAGGGTAGAGATGGAGTGGAGTAGAGCTGCGACAGTATAGAGTCGAGATAGACTGAAACTGGAACAGATAACCTGTCCCGAGCATTAGCATCCATGGATTGGTTGTATAGATACTCGTTGTGTTTGACCATCAACTTACGTTTGAGCTTGGGGTAGGGAGCGTGGGCTTGGTCGATTCAGGCAGCAGGAAAGAGGACTGGGATACCAAAGACAGAGGCCTGGAGCAGTAAATGAGAGGACAGGACAGGTCGAGTTGAGCAGACGCTAGAAATGGTGACAGAGGGTGCTACTGCTGATAAGTCTTCCTTCATTCCACTATGACTTATATCAAGACGAAGAGAGGGGACGTGTAACGGGTGGGGGGTGGACTTGGTCGACTCAGACAGCAGAAAAATGGGCTGGGAGGGACAAGGAGAGAAGAGGAGAAGAAGGGAAGAAGGGAAGAAGAGAAGAAGAGAAGAAGAGAAGAGGAGAAGAGGAGAAGAGGAGAAGATGGAAGCACGCTAGCAGCTTGCCCTATGCCCTGACTGTCCCAAAGCGGCCTGATGAGGATAAAAAGATAGAAATACCCAGGTAGCCTCCACGCTCTACTAGCAGAGTAGAATTCTTGAACGGTGAACAGTAGTTGGGTCTGGTAAGAGTATACATACATAGTAACTGAGATATGCCACCACTCACTCTGCGAACCGAGCTCTGAGTGAGGCGTATCCGATAACGAAGAAGACATTCACAGCTAGGTTTGCATTATGGCGTGGCCAACCCCCTTATCAGTTTCTCAGCCCCAGAATCCAACGAACGAAAAGCGCTGGCAAGGGCGGTCCCTAACTAATCGGGCTGGCTACAGTAAGGCACTGGAGTATGATGTATAGATTATGTATATACCTAGGTAGAAAAAGGGTATGGAAAGTGATCGTATATACGTATACGACCTGCGCCAAAGTGCACCTGCCATATGGCAGAAACGTGAAGCGGAAACTATGCAACAGGCGGCTGTACATGTACATGTACATATTGAGCCACAGTAAAAGAAAAGCGATAACCCTGATCAGAAATCAAACAAGCAATGGCTTTTTCTCAGTGCCATGAGAAAGAGAAGACTTCCCACTATAGAGGTAGACAGTTGACATTCATAGCATGTACTGGCATGGCCCTCTCAAAGAGAGAAACACAGTAGAACAACGTTATTCTAGAGCACACCCACCGAAGCGCGCTTTGAAGCGCGGTAACGCTGAATGGCCAATTTGCCGATTGTATGGCAAGCCGTAGGTAGGCAGAAAGGTACGGAACGTATGGGTTCGATGCGGAAAGTTACCTAAGTAGGCTTTTTCCCTTGGATGACAAATATGACATCATATCCCGCAAAGACTATCGCCAACGGCCGTTTTGGGGAAAGTTGCAACGTACCCGAGTAATCTTGTTTTCGGGTCGGATGACAGCCGTTTGACATCTTCACAGTTGCCACTGGGAGGAGGGGATTATTACTGTGGGTAACTGAGGATTTTTGTCGGTTCCGGAGAAGATAGCAAGGACACTTTCCGCCTGGCGCCAGGGAAAAAGAGGATCCTATTAGCTATCTACGAAAATAAGACGGGGGACTGAGTAACAGCCTTATCGTTCTAGGTATCCTCCTAGAATATCAAGACTGGGAATAGCCGTAGCGGGTAATCATCCTGGGATATCTTGACTGCTTTTACAATTCCGAGATCATGAAACCTTCCAAAGTTAGGATTCAATCTGGCCTAGCGCCCTGTATTAGATAATGCACAGCAATGCTGCACCGGATGTTCATTCAACAGATATATCAACTGATGGCATTGGTTAGTGAAGTGAAGTTGTTCGAATTAAAAAAAAAAAAAAAAAAGTAAAGAGATGTTTAGTTTGAAAACTTACATATATATATGTTTGCCCTCCACTTTCTATTGGCTACTTTAGATGAAATGAGGATACGGTAATATCGCATACAATAGTAAATAACCACATCAATTTAGACAGTAAACGTGACACAAGGATGAATATGACGTTCGCGACAATCAGTATTGCAAATATTAAAGAGGACTTTAGCCAAGAAAAAGAAGAAGACCAAGAAAAGAAATGGGAAATTGGAAAGGCCAGATCGCTTAGCGCGGGGGGATATCATGATAACAGGGTAAAGGACGTGGTTAAGGACCGATTTGAACTAAGGACTGTGCAATCGCGGAATTAATGTGGTGTACTGGGTGATCCAACGCCTGCCGTAGAACGCCTGAGCCATAACTGGCGAGGGACCGCAAACGGGAAGTATGTCTGTGGGGAGAAAAGGTGTTGAAGCTGCGGACGTAGATCTGAAACACGGTGGCTAGGCAAGCGGGTTTGCAAAGACTGGCAAGGAACAAACGCGCGTTCCAATAATAATAGAGCAATACATGTATGCCTACGCCAGCCCCGACAGCTGCGCCGACAAATTTGCCTTGTCATACTTGACGTACTTGCCCTTTCCCTTGTCAATCTCGTGATACCTATCCCAGAACCGCGCATACAGCGGCTCAATAACAGCCTGCACTTCCTTTGCCAGCGATGTGCGCACCTCTCGCTCCATATTCAGTGCCTTGTGCCGGATAATCAGCTCGTCAAACGAGGTGTTGAATGCCTTGAACTTGTCCTTGATGTTGTCTTTGTCCTTGGACGAGAGGGATTTGACAATGGCGTTCGAGTCGACCTGGCCGCCAGAGGTTGGGCGCGCGCTGCCGCGGCTGGTGTACTGCACATCGAGGAGGTGGGAGGACGGATCGCGCCAGGCATCCAGATAGGTGGAGATGCCCTTTTTGCGCCACACGTCTAGGCGCGCGCTGTTTTCGGGCGTCGAGAGGTAGCGGGAGAGTTCGCTGCTGGAGCGGATTGAGCGGTCGACGGCGCACATCATGTTTGCGAGGAAGGCGCCGAGGACGGGCTTGGCGCGGTGGAAGGCCCGGGCGCGCGCTTCGAGAGTCGACAAGAGGGTTTCGATCATGTCTAGGATGAAGTGGGAGAGGAGTGTGGATGAGTCTGGACTGACGTCTAGAGGGGTAGAGTTTGGTTTGCCTGTTGGTCTCCAGTTGCCATCTCCGAGAGATGTGAGGATAGAGGCGAGGGGTCCGGAGTATGCAGTTAGGGTGGACAAAGAACTCATGACTTCCGCTACGAGGGGGACTGAGGCGCCATCGGTTGGTAGAACGGAGATCGCTGCAGCCTTTCGACGGGTTTCTTCTAGCAGTTCGGACAGAGCTGACTTGGCTGTTTCGCGGATAGGCCTTAGGGCTTCGAAGAAAAGGGGTTTCAATTGTTTTGTGGCCGAGTCAAGTCGATATGACAGCCCAGTGACAATCTCAATAATTTCAAAGGCAAGAAAGCAATCTGTCATGAGGTTGTTTTTGATGTACATATTGAGCTCGCGAAGGGTTTTGGAAAACTCTGCTAGAGCAGGTCTGCAGGTTGCTTGAAGCGCTTTTCCTTGCTCCTCGGCCGGGAAAACCTGGGAGATGTTTTGGTGCTCTGCAAGAAACATCCCCTCAATACCGCTGGCATACATGCCTATGCCATTAGTCCCTTGCTTGTATGGACCATCGGTTGGCCTCCGTTTAGCTGTGTTGATAGATGCAGTGGCGAGGTTTTGCAAACTAGATGTGATATAAGGCCCGCGCGTTTCGGCATATATCCTGATGGCAGGGTTCTCTGTTTGCCCAACTTGAGGCCCATGACTCGCAGCTGAGCTGATCGCGGCGCAAACGGGCGAAAGTTCAGAAACGTTCTCGCTTGGAATGGTCGGGAAAGGTAGTTCTATAGACGTTCTGAGTACTGTGTAAAGCTGAGTTCCTGGGCATATACTTACGTTTTGTTATGTAATATAATGGCTCTAATGTTGTAACATTTTCCCTCAGAGTCGCCTTGAACATGTCCTGCAGCTTGCTGCTGCCGGTACTTAACAGAGTATTAAATTCAGATAGTGCCTTCTGATTTGACCGCAGGTTGGTAGAGTTTAGATCCGACAGTGCACGGTCTACTCGTTTCAGAGCACCCAAATATTGTGGCAACCCAGCGCTTCGTGGTCTGTATAAGTGTTAATATCAGGTGAAGCCGAACTATGGCGGGTTTCAGGGGCGGGGGCTCACCCTGCACGGATAATAGACTCCTCCTTCCCCTTGACATCCAACGGTTGACGGAATCGATCAATAGCTTCATTGACCTTATCGATATTTGTATTTGTGATTTGCAACGATTGGGTGTTGCTATATATTGGCCCAATGGCATCTTTGACAACTTTCCCACTTGTTTCAAGACGAGCCATGGAACCCTGGATCTTCTTGGTTAGGGAGTTGAGCTTCTCGAGGTTCGCATAGAGCACCTCCACCTCGGCACTCTCCTCCGCATGTACAGTATTCCGCATGCCAACCATGGCTACGATGGCATAACCTCGTCCCAGCCAAACCCTGAGCGCATGCCCCTGACACGGGGTTACAGGCCGTAGTTGGTGGCGGCGCGAGCTGGTTTCAAAGCGTAATCTAAAAGTATACTTGTTCAAAGCATAACAATAAAGAAAGTACAGCTATTTGAATATACCGTATATATAACTAAAGGAGGCTGCAAGCAGTCCTGTCCGAAGTGGTGGTCTTATTCAGTGATATTTGTTTGTTCTCGGTTTTGATAGAGCTGTCGATGGGTGAACCGTGGTTCCTGTCCTCGACACCCACGCTAGGCTGGATTTGGCTCGGACCGGAAGAACATAATTACGACATTTAGTCACGTGGGCAACGTTATTTCCGCTGGATTCAGCAATTTACCTTACAGACGTTTCAAGGTTTGATTGTACGGGCGTCTTGGTTATAGACCGGTCTGTTATGAGATTTTTGGTTATATGGGAGCTACATGATAGAGGATACCTGTGATGAGGCATACATTCTGAAAATAAAAATCTCAATTTTTCACATAGTAATAGGGAGTACTCCCTACATGAAAAATACATGTACATGTACGGAGTACGTTGTACAATTACTCTGCTATGTCTAATAAGCTTGGTGGCGGTGGTCCGGGGAAAAGTATTGCTGAAACTTCTCCCAGCTGGCCTAATTTGGATGGAGATTGAGATTGACCCCTTTCATATGGGCGATTGTTTTATGTACTGGAATCAAAACAGGTTTATCCATTTCCCCATAATTTTTCGGGAGGGATGGAGAGTTGGGACAGGGATTAGAAGAAAAATTCATGCAGAGATTTTCTGCGTAATATGAGGAAAATGAATAAAGAAATAGGCGGTTGGGTGAAGAGGGAGTTTCCAATCTTGCGTTAAAACAGCGCCCTAGCAAATATATAACCTGAAACTACCGATAAGGCACATAGGAGCGTCGGATTGGAATTCTCGAATAAGTGGCCACTTCCAAGAAGTACCTTTGGCATATGGAAGTCTTGTTGTAAGTAGTTAAGTATGCAGTAAGTATCGTTAGTAATTCCAGCGCGCCTTAAAATAAGGATTGAGTTATGGGGTACACAAGAGGCCGCCGTTCTCCCCGCCGTTCTGCAAGTCACTCTGGAGTCCTGACGGTCCGCTGGTTCCCCCGCAAAATCCGGAGATGGAAATTGATGAATGGGGCGAGAATTATCCGGGGCTACTGTTTACGTAATATTGCCACCCAGTCAGCAAAAGGAAACGGTACAGGAAAAGAATAAAAATTAAAAAATAGAAAACGATATGCTTCTTTTCTGCAGATTGCGGCGTTGCCTCTTTGTTTATCTACAGCGCCCAGAGCCAGTAAAAATAGATTCCCCTTGTCTTATGGGATTTCGAGTTTCTGGTCTGGGTCTGCAGCGCATAGCCTGCCAATGCTTAGGGAGTCAGGGGAAAAGGGAGAAGGACAATAATGCAGAAAAAGAAAAGAGAGAAGAATCTGACAAGGGTGTCAGCAAGGGAAGGCGGTGAACCAAATAGAACAGCGCTTGGGGCCGTAAGGCTGTAGATCGTGTAATAATTGGCGGGAGAGTTGGTTAGGGGCCAGTTAGCCCGGGTTAGGTGCAGGCTCGGACACCGCCACATCACTTATCGCCAGAAAATTCTTTTTTGCCCAAGCGATAACAGGGAGAAGTTAGAACCAAGATGTGGATAACCTTCGAAGGCGGAGGAGGTGTATCAGTATCACAGAATCTTATCAGTGACGGCATGGCGCCTGGGGAATCGGACCATATGGGAACCCTATGAAAACAATATCAGCTATTTTGCAACTTACCAACAGTTGTCACCGAAGAAGCTCATAATGAAACAGCATCGACGATTAAAAACAGGCTTTGCTGCAAGGGTCGACGGATCACTAACCTGACTGGTAGCGGCGGCACATGAAAGCTGCCGGCCCCTTGCTGCCTCACTTCCCGGGAGTTGAGTCAGAGCCAGTCAGTCAGTGCAGGTGCCTGGCTGGCCAACGTGGCTCCGATGGATGGTAGCTTTTTGAACTTTCCTTCTCCTTGACTGAGTAGTAATAGGATATCCAAAGTACACAGTTGTGTTGATTGCAGATGGTTGGTTACTTTGAGACGACCGAGTGAACGGCTAGCGTAATAATACACGGAGTCGGCCGGGTCAAGTGGCCAATACCGTGTAACAGACGGTATTTACGCGTGCCCGAGTTTATTTGGTGCACTAGCCGTATGCGGCCTAGCGTGCTGAAAACTCTTTTGCAGCGGCGGCTTATTAACCGGCGGAGGCTGGAATGCAAAAAAATAATTTAAATGCCGCTCTCTCTGCTTCTTTTTCCCTCTTCTTACATCCCATCTCCACTCCATCTCTTTTTCCCTCTTCTCTCTTTATTCTTCTCATATTTCTCTTCTTTTTGTCCTGTGGTTTTAGACAAAAAAGATTTCTTATAGACGGTTGCTCATCTCGTTTATTCCTGCGTCGAGACGCAAGCCTCATTTTTTTTTCTTGGGCTCCGCTCGAGTGTCCACAAAAACACACAAACCAAAAAACTATTTAATTAATACCCCTCTATTCCCTCCTATTCCTCCTTCTTCTTTCAACGAAGACTTAATTCCTCATATCCATCATGCCTGCTGTCGACGTTGCGCAGTCCGCTCCCGCCGTCTCCGGCAAAGAAGCCGCCAAATCGGTCGCAACTCTTGAAGAGCTGATCAAGGGCCTCTCCATCTCCAAGTCCGCCGATGAGGCCAAGGCTGCCGCTACCAATATCGCTACCTTCTTGAACGGCCCTGTTGAAGAGCAGGTTCTCCCAGCCAAGTAAGTTGTGTCCTCTGTTTTTGTGTAGTGTGCGGCGAGACGATCTCCGGCGGCGCGGAGGTGGTTTCGCCGCACGAGGAAATCATGAATTACGAGACTAACCGCCAAACTTCTTTTACAGGGCTGTCGAACTTTTCAAGAAGCAACTCTCGAATAAGAAAGATGCTAATGCTCGTGAGCGTGCTGTCGAGGGCATCCTCGCCATCGCCCTGCATTCTTCCGTCGCTCCCGCTGTCGAGCCATACCTGGTTGCTCTCCTCGCTCCCACTTTGGCCGCTGTCAGCGACAAGATGGTTTCAGTGAAGAATGTGGCTCAAGCCGCTGCTGTTGCCCTTGTCAAGGCCATCAACCCCAACTCCGTCAAGGCCGCTCTTCCTCCCATCATCAACTCCATTCTCACGGCCCAGAAATGGCCGGAGAAGATCACCGGTCTGCAGTGCGTTGAGGCTCTCGTCGAGACCGCCCCAGCTCAGCTTGCCTACCGTGTCCCAGACTTGATTCCCGTTGTTTCCGAATCCATGTGGGATACCAAGCCTGAGGTTAAGAAATACGCCTACACCATCATGGAGAAGGTCTGCGCCTTGATCGTCAACAACGATATCGACCGCTTCATCCCCGAGCTGATCAAGTGTATCGCCAAACCCGAGAATGTCCCCGAGACTGTTCACCTGTTGGGTGCCACCACTTTCGTCACTGATGTCCATGAGCCAACCTTGGCCATCATGGTTCCTCTACTTGACCGTGGTCTTGCTGAGCGCGAAACCGCCATCAAGCGAAAGTCTGCTGTTATCGTCGACAACATGTGTAAGCTCGTCGAGGATCCTCAGATCGTCGCTGCTTTCTTGCCCAAGCTTATGCCTGCGCTCGAGAAGAATTTTGAGACTCTTGCCGACCCCGAGGCCCGTGGCAAGACCAGACAGGCTCTCGACACTCTCATCCGTGTTGGTGATGTAAAGGATGGCAAGATCCCCGAAGTCTCCACCGCTGGTGATATCTCCACTGTTTCCGGCATTCTCAAGCAGATCCTTGAGCCCAAGCACAAGGCTGAGATTGCCAAGTCTGAGGCTGTCATTGAATACGTTGCCGCCATCGCCGGCCAGCTCGTTGACGAGAAGGTTAATGACCTTCCCACCTGGACTGAGAACACTCTTGCCTACATCACCGCTATTGTCGGTGAAGGTGACGCCAGAAACGTTGCCGAGGCTCTCCGCAAGCGCGCCGCTCCCGGTGCTCAAGAAGAGACCGAGTTCGACGCTGATGACGAGGAAGGTGAGGATCTCTGCAACTGCACCTTCAACTTGGCCTACGGTGCCAAGATCCTGCTTAACCAGACCCACCTCCGCCTGAAGCGTGGCCAGCGTTATGGTCTCCTCGGTCCCAACGGTTCCGGTAAATCCACCCTCATGCGCGCCATCAACAACGAGCAGGTCGAGGGTTTTCCCAAGAAGAGCGAGGTCAAGACCGTCTTCGTTGAGCACGATCTCGACTCTGCTGATACCGAGCAGACTGTCATTGGATGGACTCAAAAGAAGTTGGCCGATGTCGGTGTCAACATTCCCCGTGAAGCTATCGAGGAACGTCTCCTCGAGTTCGGTTTCCTCAAGGAGCAGTTTGAGGGTGCCATCACCTCTCTGTCTGGTGGTTGGAAGATGAAGCTCGCTCTTGCCCGTGCCGTTTTCGAAGAGCCCGATATCCTTCTCCTCGACGAGCCTACCAACCATCTTGACGTCAAGAACGTTGCCTGGCTCGAGCAGTACTTGATCAACTCCCCCTGCACTTCCATCATCGTCTCCCACGACAGCAAGTTCTTGAACAACGTTATTCAGCACGTTATCCACTATGAGCGCTTCAAGCTCCGCAGATACCGTGGCAACCTTACCGAGTTCGTCAAGCAGCTGCCTTCTGCCCGCTCTTACTTCGAGCTTGAGGCTTCCGAGCTTGAGTTCAAGTTCCCCGAGCCCGGTTTCCTCGAGGGTGTCAAGACCAAGGCCAAGGCCATTGTTCGTGTCAACAACATGACCTTCCAGTACCCCGGTACCTCCAAGCCCCAGATCACCAACATCAGCTTCCAGTGCTCGCTTGGCTCTCGTATTGCCGTCATTGGTCCCAACGGTGCCGGAAAGTCCACCCTCGTCAACGTCTTGACTGGTGAACTTATCCCCACCAGTGGTGATGTCTACCAGCACGAGAACATCCGTATTGCCTACATCAAGCAGCACGCTTTCGCCCACATCGATAACCATCTCGACCTGACTCCTTCCGAGTACATCCAGTGGCGTTTCCAGACTGGTGAGGATCGTGAGACCATGGACCGTGCCAACAAGATCGTCACCGACGAGGACGAGAAGGCCATGGACAAGATCTACAGAATCGAGGGTACCCAACGTCGTGTCATTGGTATCCACTCTCGCCGCAAGTTCAAGAACTCCTACGAGTACGAGTGTTCGTTCGTGCTCGGTGAGAACGTCGGCATGAAGAACGAGAAGTGGATTCCCATGATGAGCTCTGATAACGCCTGGATTCCCCGTAACGAGATTCTTTCTTCTCACGCCAAGATGGTTGCTGAGGTTGACCAGAAGGAGGCTCTTGCCAGCGGTCAATTCCGTCCCCTTGTCCGCAAAGAGATTGAAGCCCACTGCAGCAACTTTGGTCTTGACGACGAACTTGTTTCTCACTCTCGCATGCGTGGTCTCTCTGGTGGTCAACGTGTCAAGGTCGTCCTTGCTGCTTGCTCGTGGCAACGCCCTCACTTGATTGTTCTTGACGAACCCACCAACTATCTCGACCGTGACTCTCTTGGTGCCCTTTCCAAGGCTCTCAAGAACTTTGAAGGTGGTGTTATCATCATCACTCACAGCTCTGAATTCACCGAGGGCTTGACTGAGGAAGTTTGGGCTATGCGCCCTAACGAGCAAGGTGTGGGTATCATGGAGCCATCTGGACACAACTGGGTCCAAGGACAAGGCTCTGGACCTCGTTTGACGGACAAGGGAGACGACGAGGAAGAAAAGTTCGATGCAATGGGTACGTATTTCCCTTCAATTTGAGGTGTTGGACCATATCAGTGTGCTAACTACAGATTTAGGTAACAAAATCGATGCCCCCAAGAAGGCTAAGAAACTTACAGCTTCGGAGCTACGGAAAAAGAGGAAGGATCGCATGGCAAGACGGAAACGAGGCGAAGAGGTAAAAAAAAATCCCCCCCCCCCACCAAAAATTCCTAAGCTGTAGCTAACCTTATCCTAGGTCTTTTCCGACGAAGAGGACTAGATTTGGACGGTTTTTGAGTGGAAAAGTGATGTTCATAGATTTTCCGGTATCTAGACTAGATCTCTTACCCCTCTGTCCGTTTCTGTTGGCTTCTTCCCTTTTGCCGCTTTCCTAGGTCGCCATCTGACCATAGATTTCGCCGGTTTTTTGTTCATAGTCCCCCGGGGCTTTTCCGCGTTTCCTTTGTTCTGTTTTGCCTGGGCGTTGGTTGGATGTTACGAATGTCTATCACCGAGGGTGGTTTTTTAATGTCTTTTTCCTTTGGTTTTCATTATCTCGTTGGGAAATGACCTTATTTCTGTTATCTACTGGCTATGTCATTTGTGTCGGTGGATAGGTGGAAAGGGGTAAAAAATGATATTCTTTTCCTATGTTACGTTTTTCCTCTTGTTCATAGTTACAACTGAAATGGATTTATCAATTCAAATTTACTTGTTCGAATAATCCGCCGTTACCTGAGTATCTAGTCATCATTCAGCATACCGTCTTGGGGTGAAAATATGCTTTAAATTGATTAAACTTAGGTTGGCAGCAGGTGGGCACTCCTGGCTTAGTCATCAACCGAACCTTATTTCGACAACCTGCGACCTCGCAACAAGTGGGATATGGTATTTACCATATATTTAGTGGGAAGAACGGATTCCCGCCTCCGGCGGGCATCCCTGCACCCTAACTTCATCAGGAGGACATCTACTGGGCTCACCCTCCCATAGTCCAACGCAACGGTAATGAATGGATCGCTGCAAGGACCATCGTGGCTGAGAGAAGCGCTTCGCGCTTCACTGACCCACGTAGCTTAAAGAGAGATGTCACCATCACTGTCTCCCCTTCCCATCCTTTCCCGGCGTGTGATCACCCGAGCGGCAACGCTCGGTGCGGTTCCCTTTTCACACGAGTGGATACAATGAGTGGGATCATTGTATGAAGATCCTGTAGTGAATGCTTCTTCTTCACAAGGAAAAGAGCGTTAAGCTTTCCCACCCCGTCCCATCCCAGTCCTTGATCATCCCATCGCCCCCCTGCTCTTTCGGTTCACCGGGAGCAGATGATCAATTGATAAATAAACACGATCGCTTATACAACGTCGTATCACTACCTACTACATCCCTCGCATAAACCGGCGGTACATACTGGTATCTATGCGAGTGTATATTCTCTCTTCTCAGAATCCTTTTGTATCATATATCGGTTTGGTCAAACGTTCTTCGCGATAAGGATTAATTTTACTCGGAATCTTTACCACGCCTCGAAATACACTGGAAGGTGGCGTCGCCACCAAGTTTCAATTATCGGTATACAATCTTATGCAATAGCCCCAAACTTGAATTGATGCAGGACAAACTGTTTTGCTCCTGGAAAGAGCCAAGCCTTTGAAGCAAGGTGGATATTGATCCATAAAGGCTGAGATGGTGTTGAATCAACTAAAGGCAAAGAGAAGCAAATTTCTTAATTATCTCTTCTTAAAGACATAACAGATATAAAGGTATATTTGTTTCAGCCATTGCAGAAATGGACTGACAGATAAGACAGGGGATCTCTAGGTTTTATCACAGAAGCCTTTCGTATAATCCCCTGGAGTTTCCGGAATTTGACTGAAATTTGATTTCAATTGAGCGGTGTCCGGTGCCCTCGCTAGAGAAACTATGGTCAAATCTGGAAATGTCAGCTCTATTCTGCTTGCTAAGCGGTGCAGTATCTGGGCCAGGTGTTGGAAACCGCAACCGTAGGTAAGGAGGGAAACTGTAGTTTACAGAATGTTCTACTCATTATTGAATGCTGACCTATTTGATACCTTAGTACCACTGCCACCTAAAACCCTCAGTTTTCTCTCGAACTTCTGCCCCCCTTTCAAAGCCCGACTACTCTGTGGAAGCTGCCCCTCCCCACTCTCATGGGACCTCAACTCTTGTTCAGCTCCTTCTCAAGGAGGAGACTAAGAAGAACCTGGTCGGGATCTTAGCAAGCAAGTCGAATGTTCACAAGAGGCTGAGTGAGATGGACGAGTCGCGCGCCAAACTGAAAGAGGAGCGGAAAGGGTTGAAAGGTTAGGGAGCAACAGCTGAATTACTCCGCTCAGCAATTCAAGGGCACTTCACTTTAGTGTCTTCCCCCGTTTTCTTGAATTTGCCTGAAATTCTAAATTTTAACAAGGTTTTGGACTAAGACAATGTACAGTATATGAAATCAGAGTCACGCCGGCTTTTTGATGAAACGGGGAATATGACGGGTATATTACTTTTGTTTGTTGATAACCTGCTACGGGCGAAGGTCACCTACACCCTTCATCCACGGCAAGCCTCTTTTTCCTGTACCTAGGCCATGGGTTATCAGATCCAGCTCTGCTCCGTCCGTTATAACGTCATGACGTGTCAATCTGATCAAGCTTCTTCCATCATTATCTTACCACTCTACATCACGTTTAGCTCCCATTAGGCGTCATCATGTTCCGCAAAATGCCATCATTCTCTCTGTCACAGCCGCAATTCCGTAAAGAGCGATCCTACTGAGCGCGATTTTGTCTTTAATTAGGGATTGGGAAATCTTCAGGAGTCGGTAATAAACATAACTTCAACAAGCAAATGCGCCAATCACATGTAGCAGGTGCTCACATGAGTGAGCAATTGGCCCTTGTCCCCAACTCACTTAAAAATCACTCCTCGACACCTATCAGGGTTTGTCTTGAATGAATAATACTGTATGCCCCTAAGGCCTGAATTACCTTCACTATCGTTTTATGGGCAGAGCACACGGGAGAAGAGCCCTTTTTATACAGGCTGCACCACGCGCATTGAACATTGAGAGTAGAGTTTAACAAAAACTCGCATGCCATACTAGTCATATATATATTGACAATGGTTTAGTTCAGCGGCTTTCCCTGAGAATAGCATACTTTGTTCAGCAATGTGAAGGTCATATGAGAGTTTTGGGTTGAATGCAACGAAATCATCTTTTCTCAATCCCCAGACCAACCCGCTGGTATCACTTTTTGCCCACAGCCGTTAAAGCATCTCAAGACCCTAAGAAAATTACTTGAGTATGTGCGGAGTACAGCACACGAAGCCTCCATGAGTCCCGGGACTGAGGGCCGCTAAATTTTCTTCTCTTTCACTCATAAAATAGGGCTCTCCGGACTGAATGGACCGTCCAATATTATGGAAACGCTTCATGTCTTCATTATCGGGGACTTCTTCCCCATAGGACGTAATGCGAGCGTATCTCACTTTTATCCAGTCTGCAGAGGGTTATTCACAACAGGCTAGCGAGAAGGATGAGCAAAGATTCAGGTGGTTGGTGGGTGGTTGGTGCGGCTGGGAGCCGGTTGAGTCTTCAGCTCCCAGCCGTCCGGGGGTCTTGGGGGGCACGAGTCCATCCGGCTTCGTTTATTTTTTATTTTTAGACAACTACCAAGAAAAACCATGCTTATGTCTTGCTTACAATTATTATTGTTTTGCAAGTCTTCTCTTTAAATGGAAAGTGGTCTCGCTGACATGCGCTAGTTTTAAAATCGTATCTATTAATAATTAACCCCATGCTACGAAAGCTGAAGAATATTTAATGCCATGCCATAGACACTCAGATATGAAGGATCTTCACTGGCATGTTTAGAGCTCTGGTCTCACATAAAGGGGTACCTTTGATTATATGCGTTTTTGTATCAGAATCAAGGCATCTTTTTTGCTTAGGGGCTATGGGCTATCAACACAAAAGTAGCTGTATAGCTCTGGATATGCCAGTGAAGATCCTTCATATCTGAGTGTCTATGGCATGGCATTAAATATTCTTCAGCTTTCGTGGCTGGGGTTAATTGGATTATTTTTGTATTGATTGTTACTAGGAGATCGCGGACTTAGGAATCATCCTGTGCTGAATCTGATGATCCTGTGCTGAACACTGCAGCTAAAGCTTAACCCACCCACCAAACACCAACAGAAAAAAAGCATTCAGCGCGCCAAGGCGCCAGCACGGCGCTCAGATACTCAAGCGGAAATGCCGATTTTTACCTCGTATATACCCTGCTTATTGACCCGCTGTGGTGGGCTGTGTGGTATGACTGCGACCTCTATGGAGGTCACTTCAAAAGGTTCTGTTCAACGCCAAGAATACAAACTGAAATTCTGATACGCGGTCACCTGGAGGTTAGGCTACGGCTTTAACTAATGGATCAGCAAGCCACAGGCGATACTACCCCTAAAGCTCCCCTATAAGCTGAGCCTAGATGGAATGGATATACTTAATGCTGATATGAGTATTTCACCTATATTACTAGCGCTTGAACAAAACTTTCTGAAGCGACCTCCGTAGATGCTTTTCTCTTCATCCGCGTATTAACTCTTCTGCACAGATCCCTGTCTAGGAGAACAGAGATTATTTCGGTTATTCTGTACGAGACCAGCGTCTCCTGCCAATGGGCAGCCAGGAAACAAGCCGCCGTCAAATATGGATCAGGAACCAGGCAGCTTGGCGCAAGGCTGGCAACACGCTTATTTTGGCTGTGGCTATCGTCCTTGAGCAGGCGCTGAGAAGGGGCCAATAGCCAATTCGACCATCCGGAGATGAGGCATGATATCGCTAGGCGGTGATGACTTCCTCTCGTCAGATACGGACTCTTGGTGGACCACAGTATCCCTCTGCGCTTCTTCAACAGGCAAACCGATCCGAGGAATATCATCAATCAACATACTGCAAAAACAACATGTGCTATATATAGAGAAGTTGTTCAGCCAAAGGGCATTTTATCATCCAAATCGGTGTGCAATGTATGCCCCACTCAGAACAGTAGCATCGTGCTACTACTGGAATTCTTCACCTTCACCAAAGTTCCATTATGTGCATGGCCGGATCGGAGATTTCTACTTTAGTCGTATTACTCCCTGCATCGCCGCAGACTAGAGCTTTGGTCAGCTTTAGCCATGCAAGGATGTTTTTTGAAGAGTGATACGATTATCCGTTTGAATCACGGATTGTTGTTACTGTTTTTCTTTCAATTATGAAGCGAACAGTGAGGTAAAAAACAGATATCCCGTCTATTGATAGCGTGGGGTGGTATGAGCTTCGCTGCAATGCCTGTATGGGCTTTCTTCGAATGGCATTAGCGCCGGGCTCAATGAGACTACCTTTGGGTACAACATGAATCTGTGGATAATCTTGTATACCGTGACATGCTAATTTTCTAGCTAGTATGCGAGGGCTGAATTAGACAATACCAGCTGAATTTAGCCCGATCAGAACACCAGGGACAGTCAAAGAGGCTGGATGCCCGCGTACTTAAATGCAGGAGAAGCCCACAGATTACGGAACAAGACTGATGTGCACTTTATGACTCGCGCCAGACCCGACTCTCCCATCCGGGGTCCCTTTCCATTCTCATGAGTAGGCCGTTTCCTTCTCCTGGACAATGAGGGTTATCTTGTCGAGTCTCTTGCTGCTTAGCACCGCCCTCCCAGATGTTAATGCTTTGGAGGCGGGAGCTGCCGTGGCTCAACCACGGAAAACCGACAAGGAGGTATTAGCTCTTTACGAAAAGACTGGCTTATGTTTCAATTACCTTGAGAACTGTTGTAGTAGGAAGTCTCTGCAACCGTGCAGTGCCTTCTGTGGAGCGAAAGGCTCAAAGACTAGTGGGGTATGTAACTCCCCTATACCCCGGTTTGCGAACTTTGATGCCTTTATCGATGGGTATAGCTGGCTCAGCGATACTTTCGTCTGGATTGATGGCTATCCTCTTGATCTCTTTAAAAACCCTGGAACCATTCGATAACTAATAAATCTGTACAGTGCCTTGGCAACGGAATTGCTAGGGAAGACCTGAACCCCGCGAGTATTTTCCAAGATGATGATGGCCACAACTATACGCTGGGCCAGTGCCAGTGTGATTCACCTGTAATTGAATCAACTGTCGAGAAACGCAAGTTCAAGTTCAAGCTACCCTGGTCAAAGGACAAGAAAGACAAGCCGAAGGAGGACAAGAAAGACAAGCCGAAGGAGGACAAGAAAGACAAGCCGAAGGAGGACAAGAAAGACCAGCCAAAGACGAAGAAGCCAGCCAAAAAGAAGCCAGCGAAAAAGAAACCGCAGAAAGACAAGCCAAAGAAGGACAAGCCGAAGAAGGATAAGCCGAAGAAGGACAAACCGAAGAAGGACAAGCCGAAGAAAGACAAGCCCAAGGACAAGAAGAAAGATTCCGATAGCTGTTCGGCTGACAACGGTAAGTCCTCCATCCAAGCTCAAGCTCGAAGATATCATTCAAGTCCTTACGGACTGATGTATGTTCTATAGGCAAAGGCAAAGGCAAGGGGAAGGGCAAAGGCAAGGGAAAGGGTAACAACAGTGGCTGTGACAGCGGTAACTGCGGATCTGTCAGGGCATGGACTGCTCAGGAACTGAGAGCCCTGGATGCCCTCTTAGGCGACGGGAAAGTGAAGCGCGACGAGATTTCCTCGAATGTCACAGAACAGTCAACAGAACATCTTCTTCAGAAGCGCGATAATATCAAATATGTTAGAGCTTGCAATAAACAGATCGTACTTGAGCAGCCGTATCCCTCGGGAGGTGACTTGATCAAGCAACTTCGGGTATGTCAAGATATATTCTCTCCTGTTTCATATCACTGACTTCCTTGAAATTATAGAAAGACAAAAAGAACCCGAAAAAGGTCATCTACAACACATTGGAACCAGAAGTTTGCGATAACTTTCTTATTGGTCTGCAGGGAGATGAGAAGTTCAATACAAAACTCCAAACGAACGCCGATCTGCGACTTGAGAGTGAGCACGTTCTCGAAGGTCAAGTTATCAGTCGCTTCATCGACAAACTAAACAAGGATGGGAAGGACAAATACCCTGATCCGTATACGGCTGGAAAGGCTGGAGAGAAGGGGGCCGACTTTTGCAAACACATTAAAGCTTTTTGGCTCGACACCCCTGCTAAAATCAAGAAAGCCACCAGTGGTGCAGTTAGCCCCATTGATTCGCTTGCGCATCAGCTCCCTGGCGATGGGAGATTTCTTGGGGAATTCTTCCTCTTTCCTGGCGGAGCAAATAGAGTGAAGGGTAATGTAAGTCATCTATCTTTGCTTTTAAAGTTACAAAGAGGTTTCGAGCTAACGTGAGCGTGATTAGGCCTGGACCGGGAAAAAGCTTGAATGGGAGGCTAGGATGCCCAAGATTGTCAAGTCGGATGATTTCCTCACCAAGCCTTTGGAGAAGTCGACCGTCCTACAGGGAATTCAAAAGTTCAAGGCCGTTATGTTTGCATACCAGTACCATTCAAAGGATAAGGTACAGGCTGTCATGAAGAAACAAGCAGATCGCGTGGGAGACCAAATCCAGGAAATGGACGAGAAACTGTCCAAGGCTAAATTTGACGGTTTGAAGTCGGGGAGCAACAAGAACTATGAGCGAGATTACAAGAAGCTCAATCTTAGAAAGGAATGGGATGACTGGATGGCGGAGGCAACCGAGCAAGCTATGAAGGGGCTCAACAGATATTTCGAAAACACCATCCCGCTCTTCGAAAAGGAGCTAGATCAATTCAAACGGAAAAGAAAGACGGAGAAAAACAAAAAGAGGAAGGATAAATACGCCAAACTGATCAAGTACATTGAGAAAATGCTCAACACGTATGACAGAATGGTCAAGACACCGTGGAAGAATCAGTTTGATTCCAGTCGGTCCCCTGCTCCCTTCAAACGCGCTGGCAACAAGAAGAAGCCTAAGCCGTCCAAGAAGCCTGGCACGAAGTACCCTGGCCCTGGCAAGAAAGGCCCTAAGAAAACCACCTGATGACGAACCCGGCCTCCCTTTCAGTGATTGGAATGCATGGATGGAAACCGCGTAGCTAGCTTTGTTGCGATCAACGCTTGATTTTATTTACTTTTCTCTTTTTTCCCAGAGCCCATTTGTTGTATAGAACTCGGCGATTGTGTTCTGTAATTTTTTGTTATATTTCAATTATCTATAGCTGTTCATATTTGCTTTTTATTGTTACGCTTTAAGTATAATGATAGTTCGTATGAAGCCAATGATAAGATAGATTTACGAGCAGCCGACTATGATGTTTCGTTAGGAAGGTAATATACACAACGTAAACAAAGCCAGGCTCTCGACGTTTATAAATCCAAGTCTTCAGTTTGGTCCTTTAGCCTCACGACTCGTTGCCACCCGTTCAGTAATCTGGTACATTATAGAGCACGACGCCATCCGGCGATATTGCTTTCCTCCACTCCTTTTCAACCTCCTCATCAGGGCGCCAGTCACCCACTTGCCATATCAGCCTTGTCTTATCATTGGGCGTCTCATCGCAATTGTCATCCACGCCTTCGGCAACATAATAAACCTCAAAAATTCGGGTCACGTCTTTCCGCACGTATTTAGGGGACAAGTCTGGACCGGGGATATTCACCCACATTCGCTCCAGTGAGGAAGCATGCTGAACAGCGCGGGCCATTGCAATTAAAAGAGGGTTCATTCGCTTTGGGTCTGGTATGCTGCGGAATGTGTTCTCCGCTTCTATATCGGAGTCAGATTCTTCGTCCGAATCATACGTATCCTCTTCCACGTCGGAGTTGGCGTTTCCAGTGTCCGTGGTAAACTCAGCGTAAGAGGCGATATTGGGGTCGACCATAAAGTACCAGTCCCCGTCCGGTGTACACGCTTGCATATTTACCTGGATCTGTCTCAGACTTTTCCAAAATGGTGAAGATATTGCTGTTGTGTTTGGCGAAAACGGCCAGAAAAGCTCGGGCGCCACGATGTGATCAAAAAGGAGTATTTTGCCCACATTCGCCTGCTGGATGAAATTGTGTATGGAGACATTCAAGGAATCAACCGGTGAAGAAGACGTCAGGAGGCGTGGAGGAGTGCTACCCTCATCCGTCGGACCGTCGGAAACGAGTTGAATTTTGATGATGTCCACAGACTGCTGGGTTGAAGTGGATATAGCCTCTGCAAATTCTAGATTTAAATGCCGGTTAGATAGACCATAAATATCGGACAAAACTTGATAACATACTATTCCGATTCCTTCGCCGAACTTCAGTACTGATGTGGCCCTTATCGCAAAATTCCAAGGTGCACCGTTCCAAATGTTTGAATTTGGCAGCAATGGCAAACCCTGAGGCTGGTTCGATGTTGCGCGAATGGTAGCCCTCTCGGCAGACAAATTCTGAAATGTTTGATAAGACGGGTAGCCATTCTGGATTCTTGAGCTGGAGAAATGATGCCCGGTATCTCTTCTCCCACAAATCTTTACGGTCTCCGAGACGGGCCTCTCGTATTTTTCTCTTATAGGCCGGTAGTTTATTTGTATCCATCGGTGAATACGAATTTAGACACAAGATCAATCCGCCGGCTTTTCTAACCTCGTCATCATCCAAGGATTCAAGCACGTTAAACAGGCCAGAGATTGCGTTTGAGAAAGCCTGGTTGTTGGCCTCTTTTTCATCTTCATTCTCATATTCACAACAAGCTTCGTCACTGTATGCGGGAAGCAGAACATTGTAGAAGATAGCCTTGACTAGCGTTCTTCTATGATTCTGGGAGGGCCTGAAGAGATTCGCAAAGGTCGAAAGTTCAGTACTCTCAACCTCAATGTTGTCCAGGGTTATGCGCTCGACTGCGTACTGCCATTGACGGGAAATAGTCGCGTAGCGGCGTATTTGGGGCTGGTCTTCTGCGTCTGAGTCTTCGTCCTGTTCAATATGGCTGAGGATAGCCGAAATAATCTCTTGGGGGAATTTGTCCATGTCTCCTTACATTGAAACTCATGAAAAAGCTGACGGGGCTGGTCGGAGCAGGCGCAATAGCAGATTTTGTTTACATTTGCGGGGCTGGCTCGTATTTAGTAAGAGGGACCGTCAATAGCTCGTGCTCGGTGACGCAGTCAATAAACTGGGTTGATGGGAGTTTTGACATCATGATCCTTGTCTAGCTTCCTTAACAAATCAAACAACTAGCATATATACGGCATCGTGTGCTAAGTCCTTGCATTCCCCTTTGTGGTCAACCAAAAATAAAAGAAGTTGAAGATAATAGGGAATAATAAACACATTGCGAGGATCAAACCAACTCCACCTTCTCATCCAGACCTATAAACACAGCGACATTCGCAAAATCATCGCTGGCCTCGAATGTAATCTTCTGCCCCTTTTTCATAACCATGACGTCTCCTTTGTTCAACGTGAACGTTCCCCCCCCAGAGACCTCCATCTTAATCCATCCCTGAGTCACAAATAGAAACTCATCCACTGGCCAGTCCAGAGTGTCCTTCCCCCGCTCCCTCAGCATCCCTACTACTACCTTGCCGTCTGCGGATCGGTAGATGATCGACTTGGTTCCGTCGTAGGCAGGGAAAGGCTTCTCTGGAAATGAGTCCCATCGCCCGTAGGGAATTGCCTTTGGATCTGAGGTGCCCGTTTCGTTTCCTTGAGAGAGTGGCATGGTGATTGAGGTGGATGGCGCAGGGAAGGGATCGGGTTTAATCTGGGGTAATCTTTTTGATTTTTAATATCAATTCAAGGCATAATGTTGTTAATTATTAGGTGTAGGGGAGATACTGACATGATACTTGTGATTTGGACTTTTCTTGATATCTCTCATGATTTAAGGGGCGTTCCGTATTAATATTATTTTTGACAGACATTCTCAAGACATGATGAAGAAAATATCTTTGCCGGCTAGATGTTAGATTCGCTAAATACCCCAATCCAGCAATCTCTGGAAGTCATCTGGCTATTATAGTAGAGATATCCTCTTCGTATGCTCCCGCAAGACTACCTATTAGCTTCTGTCCCATTTTAGCCAGCATGCGAGAGATAGTAAGTTATTGACCCCGCGTCGTATACTGCCCGAGACCTGCAAATTTTTCTACCCACTTTCTCCATCAAGTCAACACCCGGAGTATATTACGCAGCCAGTTCAGTCACAGGTTCAATTATTAAAATTCTATCTTTGCTTGTTGTTTGTAGCCACTTCTCGGCATACCAGAGTTTGGACCTTTCCACATGAGAAGGAATCATTGGAGGAGAAACAAGTATAGAAACAATCAGTTGATCCGAGCCTGAATCTCGATAACCTTCGCCAGAACTATTCGTGGGCTTTGATGGTTGATGTGCTCTGTTGAGATTCAGATCTACATATAGTGAACTTTCAAAGGACTTAATTTTACACCTATAAATTCATAAACTAGTGGATAGTAAGATTTCTATGTAGTGAGTTTGGGATCGGACGAAACATGAGTATGAATAGCATATTTTCTTAAAACATATCCCTCCAACAAATCAAACCGCTTAATAGCTGACATTTGCAAATTACAGTTTCAACTGACATGGTGAAACTTCAACTCTAACCTATGGCCCTTTGGCCCCGCTAGGTAGGAGTCTTGCAGTTCCATATCTCCGTGATCATATATTTCCGTTCGAAAATTGGTATAAATAGCAGCGAGAGCGTATTTCATAGCTGTGAATAATAAACGTCAGTACATAACGAGCTTCAAAAATTTGGACTAAGGTATGCTCACAGTAATTTGCGAAATTGCTGCCAATACACATTCTACCCCCGCTCCCAAAGGCCCAAAACCAACGTCTCATCGAGGCCAACTGCTCCGGGCTGGATTCAATCCATCTCTCTGGCTTCCATGCTTCGGGATCTGGAAAAACGTCGGGGTTGCGATGCAGCGCATAAGCATAACACTGAACTACAGTTCCAGCTGGTATATTATCATGTCCACCAAGAGAGGAGAGTTTGGGGACCCTGCGCGGCTGTCCACCTGGAACAGCTGGATAGACGCGAAGCGATTCCATCACTACGCCTTCAAGGTACGGGAGTGATGCAACATCTTTGGGCTCCGGCAAGTGAACCTCCCCATCGGTGCTAGAACCTCTTGTGAACGAAAGAGAAGGGGAAAGGCCCAGGAGTTCTTGACGGAGCTTCTCTTGAACATCCGGTCGTCGCGAAAGTTCCCACATGGCGTAGGTTAGAGTGTTACCACTTGTCTCGTGTGCAGCAGAGTTATGGGCAAACATATCGCTCATTATTTCTTTTCTCATTGGGTATGCCTGGTCCTTTTCGGTGTGAGCTGTCGGCGAATTCATTGTTTTCAACGCTTGCGCGAACACCACCGGGCTGTTTTCGTCAGACAACTGTTCCGAGGAGGAAAGCAGTGCGTAAGCCTTGTCGCACTTCTCTGCATTCCATTTCTCAATATTTTCGACCAGTGTAAAGACTTTCTTGGGGATCAAGTGCACGCCAAACTTCGATAGCCATGTGGCGAGTGCTGGGAAATGATATTGCCAGAAGGTGTATGGAGCGATAGCGAAGAATCCGTCTAAATACATGCGCCGCTCTTTAGGGTTGCGGATCAGATCACTAGCGGCTGATCGGCCGAATTGCCAATGAACGAAGGAATCCATTGAGTAAGAGTAGTTCATCTCGAGCATTTCCAAAGGCTTCCCTGCTGATGCATGTTGGTCGAGCAATGGGAGTAAGCGGCGAAAAAGCACTTCACGAGTTGCAGCACGGGCTGCTTGAGACGACATGACATATGATTTCGAAAATGTATTCGAAATCAGCCGTTTCCGTGATGCGTGCATCGCATTGTCTTCAAAAGTAAATATATTATGCTTCCTGCGATTCATGTAGCATGATATTTAGCTAAAGAACTCACGCATGAAAAGCCACACTCCCTTCGGTTCTTACTGTCGAGCTTACCCATAATTTGCAAATCCATTCCAGTAAAATTCGGTCTTGGGAAAACCTCCCAGATAGATCTGTTTCAAACCACCTTCGAAGCAGTTGAAGCTGAGGAGGTTAGGCGCCAGCCGAATCGCTGGGCCGTATTTGAGATGGAGACGGTGAACGGTGCGATTCTCCTGGCTTGTCCATCGCAGGTATAAAATCCAGAGCGGGGAGACATGAGCTGACCAGTGGCCTGCTGGAATCTTTGCCAATGGAGAGAGAAGCGCGGGATAAATGATATATTTGTGAACAAGAAGGAGACACACTGCGAATGCAGCGACCGGGACTGTATATTCCAACATTTTGCCCAGTACTGCCCAGTAGGTCTTCGTGATGTTGGACCGTACAGAGAACACTGATTAAGGGCGAAGTCAATATAAATAAAAATTGCTGCAAGAGAATAACATTGGTGTAAAAAACTATGGCGTTGTTAGTATATAGTTGCATAAGGTTGCTGACTCCTTGCCTATTTAGTTTTCTTTCCGAGTGACTGCGTAAAGCATGGATATGTTCTCCATATCAGGACAAGAAATACGGCCTGCCATATCATTCAAAGACTAACCTCGCTCCCTTGAACCTTCAGCCTGGTCTCTGCTCTAGCCCCATAGCTTTGCTGAGTGGGGTATTCAACTGTCTAGTTCGCACCGTACTGCAAGGCAAAGGCGGTCCAATTCGAAGCACGACGACCCATTGCGTTGGAAGTTCGGAGGCTTGGTAAGTGGCAGAGTTCAATCCGACCAAAAATTTCTAGTTGAACATGTTCATCGCCCGAGACACCATTGACCTGGGGAGATCAATGTGGAATTTGACTCTGGGTTCGCTCGGCTTGGTTTTTTGATGGCGGATATGGAAATTTCCGTCTCGGGGGTTTACTACAGCAGTACGGCTGAGGAGACGTATGATTCATCAAGCGGATAGGATCTTTGTGTTTTTTCGTTTTCGATTAGGTTAGAATCATTTCTCTTGTTGATGGGAGAAATAACGAGGTAAAATCTGCGTGGTTGAAAAAAGACGGAGAATATATTTCTTGGGAGGACAACGTGATCATGCATGCCCTAAGTAATTTCATAAGACCCCGGACAATCAACCAACCCAACTCGAAACTCAGCACAGCGTAACTTTTCTGTCATAGTCTATGAAAACAGCAGCATTGGCAAAGTTAGGCCCAAATTCGAAATAAACAGTCTGCCCCTTTTGAAGATAAACGAAATCCCCCTTGTTCATTGTGAACGTATCTCCCCCGCGGATCTCGAGTTTGATCCACCCATCCGTAACGATGAAGAATTCGTCGCAAGGGTAGGTCAATGTTGCCGTGCCACTCTCTCTATACGCTCCTGCAACAACTCTCCCGTCTGCAGATCGGAAAATGTTGGACTTTGAGCCGCCATACTCAGGAAATGGTTCCCAGGCGAAGGAATCCCATCTGCCATGCGGGACCTGTTGAGGGTTCGAGTCACCGCTAAGGTTTGGGGTCGATTCAACCATTTTGTAACGAGCTTTGCAAGGCGATGTTGGTGTTCGGTATATCTGCCATGTTACACCTATCATTAGCATTGTCATTTTAAGGAGCCTTTTTTGTCAGAAAAAGAACGTACCGAGGGCAAAATGAGTGGCTCTGATCCATAAACTGGCACAAGGGAAGACCGATAACTGCATCGGACTTATATTGAAGCCTTGGTGCTGTGATTATCAATGTTGCCGAATCTAACTGGGCAACATGATTCATCGATTGCATACTAGTACTTCTAAACTACATGCCCTCCTTCAATTCGGGTTTCTACCCGAGGTGCGGGACGCTGAGGCCACCGAAATACCCACATAAGGACGTTGGCAACACGATGGGGTTGCTGTTTAATCTGAAAGTGGTCATTAG
Source organism: Helicocarpus griseus UAMH5409 (assembly GCA_002573585.1). Taxonomy (NCBI): domain Eukaryota; kingdom Fungi; phylum Ascomycota; class Eurotiomycetes; order Onygenales; family Ajellomycetaceae; genus Helicocarpus; species Helicocarpus griseus. The sequence continues at coordinate 29,494 of PDNB01000027.1, forward strand.
GCGGAGGAACGAGAGAGCCAAGCTACTATTTTCTAGTTTTCGAATCGATGTTCAAAGCAGTTGGCGATCTTCAGTTTCCTATTTCGGATGTGAACCGAGTCCCCGCGATGGGAGATCAGAAGGGACGGTTCCATGCTTAACTAGTATGAGTGGAGCAACAGTTCTTGTTCAGTTTGAGTATTGTTGCACCTCAGGGTTTTCCTTTAAATTTACAGCCAAATGACTTTCTGACTCAAAGTTTTTGAAATCGTCTTTCTATCGATTGTCATATACAACAGTTGCAAACATGGGAGATACAACGGACAAGAAGCTTGTGGTGGTGATTGGAGGGACGGGTATGGTCGGTGGCTCTGTTGCTCGCTCCCTACACGATAACCCCCAATGGCGAGTTCGCATTACCACCCGAGACATTACAACACCTAAAGCACAGCGGTGTATCAAAGAAGGGTTCGAAGTTGTGAAGGCAGATTCATGGAACTCTGAGGAGCTAGATGCCGTTTTCAAGGGCGCGTATGCCGTCTTCCTCAATACAGATTCGGATGACTTGAATTTCAAGAACGAGATCGGTCCGCCCGAATCCGCTATGGGAAAGATCGTGATTGATACGGCTATCCGACAGGGCGTGGAATACTTTGTTTTCTCGGGCTTGCCCGAATCCAACCGACTTACCAACGGCGAAGTACCTATATTGTCGTTCGATAACAAGAATGCTATCGCCAATTACGGCCGTAAAGCCGGATTTGAGTCCTTTGTGGAGGTCAACATTGGCTGGGCCATGGATATCTTCTGGATGGAAGCTTACGGAAAGGCATTTGGTGGTTTTGCTACCATACCCGATAAGGAGGGCTTCCTAACTCTACGAATCTTCCCCATGGAGATCATTCCGTGGACATCTGTGAAGGACGATTATGGCGACGCTGTTCACGCTGTCTTGCTTAGTCCGAAAGATTATAATAACCGCACGATATGGGCGATTTCGAACTGCATGGGCTTTGGAGACGTCGCCGATACATACAACCGAGTCACGGGAACCAAAACCGCCCGATACATCCCTGAACTCGAGCCGCTGAAGGCTGCTACCCCCGGGAAAACTAAGGAAGTGAACGGGCTGAGAAACTACTGTCATTATATGAAGGGTAATTACTGCAATGGGCAGCGAACTGACGAGAACGTGATGAGGGAAATGAAAAAGCTGAAAGCTATCGCATCCAAGGCTCGGGGTCGTAGCGGTGCCCAGGCTCAGACTCAGACCATTGAGAGGTTTATCCGCGCATACTGTCCTGTCAAGCAAGCGAATAAGATATAAAAAAATGTTATATACAATTCTGTAAATAGAAACAATTTGTCTTAGCCAATCCTTAACCTCCAGTCCTTGATCAACATCAATTCGAGCCATGTAATACGTGTCATTCCAGCATCGTGAATTGCCCATAACTCTTCCAACAGGTCGACTACCCATAAGGTGGGCACTAGACGATTCGTAGAATATACCGCATTGAGTCTCTCCCTGACTTGCCGACGCTCCTCTACATCTAGAGATGTCATTTCTGCCCCAGCACTGAGCAGGGGAATCGTGTGAAGATTTAAATAAGGAGAGTCCAACCTGGTTTCTAGAAGAAGTCGGACAATGTCGAGTGCCAGCTCGCGAGTGCGAGTTTCAGTTTCTATGTCAAGGAGCTCATCCTCAACGCTTGAGCTATAGAGTCCTGGTATCCCACAGAAACGATAAAGTAGAAGAAGGCCATGTTTCCGGAAGGCTTCAGTGAGTAGCTTGGCTTCGAGTCCAGACTCGGCAGACTCGTAAACTTTTAGACTCTCCTCAACGTACGCTTCGTAGGTGAGATCGTGGTCCCCTCCCTCCACAATTACCCGACAGTAACGACCTAGTTGCCCGAGAAGATAATATAGATCCATGGAGTGCGAGGTGATGGTGTGGAATTTGTGGCGATTTTTCTTCACGTACACTTCAAGTGCATCTCCTTCACTAACAGGGTGGTCCGCCGGATCCAGACAAAACGAACAGGCCATGTCCCAGTATACATAAAATCCCATATTCAAGTGATCTAATTCTTCGCTTTTCGTGTCGGCTTTTTTAAGGACCATATCTGCCACAGTACGGGCAGCAAGAAGATGCTCCTTGCCATAGTCACTCGGACCGATAGTGATCCATGACGATGACATGCCGAGCATCAGCAGTGTGAGGAAGGAATGAGATAGTGAAACGTTCTGGCCATGTAGCTCCTCTCGGAATGTTGCAAGAGCTTTACTTCGCTCTTCGAGGCTGGTTGTCATGTTGTGTTGCTGAAAGTATTGTTCGTGTGCCGCGCTCACACACTGGATCACATACACCAGAGAAGGGGAGACCGAGAGGTATTTGAGGATAGGAAATGACATAGGGTTGTTGTTGAGATCCAGAGACATAATCTGGCTCATTCTCTCGAGCCAATAACGCATCAACCGTACATTAACATTCGCGTCGGGATTGAGAGCCGGTGTCAAGGAGTTTGCATATGGATCTGCCAGCCAGGGAACTTCGAGCTGCCATTGCAAAGCGCGCATAACTGGCTGACAGATGGTGCCACGCCGTTGACAGCGTAGACATACGGGAAATGTCTCGTCACATTTGACCTTCCGTTGCCGACATTCACGGCAACCCGAACGGCTTCTCTGTTTGGCGGGCGATTGTTTTTCTACAGAGGCCGACGGAGATTGAGGCGTGCTGGATTTGAACACCTTTGGCGAAGCGAATCGAACTCGGAATTCGGGCATCGCGAACGAATTTCTGATGTCTGAACCTTCAATATGGTTTTTTGGTGTTTTTAGTATTTCGATATCCTACGGATTCTCAAAAATAAAGGAAGAAGTCAAGTCGCGTATGAGAAATGGAAGGGGGACGCTGCAACCGTTAGCTGCAGGACCAGATAAACCAAATCGGTGCAATTAAATAATGCAGCCATTCTCGCAGCCGCATTAACGCTATCAAGGCCTGATAAAAGTGCGGGGAAGCGCCATCTATCATTCACGTCGAGATAAGCGGATGCCGATGGCCGGGAGGAAGCTTGGAGATGATAGCAAAGGCGCTAAAAAGTCTATCCACAAATTCGTCTACCGCTCTAGCACCAGCTACTGAAAGCCTCTTTTTCCTTTCTGGGACATGATGCGAGAAAGGCTCCACTGGCGGATTCGTTTACTTTGGAGTTGGAATCCGGGGTGTTGCAGGTGCCGTCTCGAGAACCTGAGATCAGCTATCTCGGCCAATTCAATCCCCCCTCAAGAACGTTACTCTAACGAATGGGAGTTGCATGCTATCTAGCTGTGGGAGTCTCAAGTCAGCGAGCACTTTTAATACGCCTGATGAACCGACCGTAAGGACGGACTGACCGGTCTCTCGGGGCACCATCGCCCGCTGATTCGTTGATATGGCTCATACCTCTTTGTAGGCAAAGACAAACAAGCTTTTTAGAAGAAACCATGGCATATCAACCGTCTTCGCGTTGACCAGCATACCCCGCAAACTACTAGACAAGTTTGGCCGGCGAACTTATCTTAACTGAGCACTCGCGGCCGGAGGTATGTCCATGTACATGTATGTACCTGTAATGTCCAGGACATATAGTTCCGTTCATTTACACTACATCGGGGAAGCATCCTTTGAGCTCGACCCCTATTATCGTTTTCGATATCTTCAGATTTCAGCCTCCTAGCCAAAAGGTTACTCTCTTTTCTTTTCAATTATACACTCTCGACACTATCTTTAAGTTCTCTATCTTTCTTTCCTACCTACCAGCATGACGGCATTGGCCTCATCGAACCATGAGAAAAACCTGGTACACCGCGGACGAGATAGCGCTGCTAGCATTGAGCAGGCTACTTCCTCCAACAAAGATGTGGGTGTCGACGATTTGGATCTTCAGCGTAAGACGCGTCTTTACCTCCCAAGTTTCATGCAGGTGTTCGCGGGAAGAAGTATTCTAACATGTATCGAATCCTAGAAATGGGATACCCCCCCCAAATGAAGCGCGAGTTTAGCCTTATCCAATTGATTGGCAGTGCATACACGTTGACGAACTCCTGGCTCGGCATAGCCAGCGGGTTTACAACCGGAATAAGTGCCGCGGGCTCAGCTGGAATTATCTACGGTCTGATTTTGATGTTCGTTTTGAATATTTTTGTTGGCATCTCATTGAGCGAGTTGATCAGTGCAATGCCCAATTCCGGTGGCCAGTACTACTGGGCAATGAGGCTTTCTCCCCGTAGATATGCTCGCAATTTTGCCTACATAACCGGAGTGTGCAATCTTTTTGCTGCTTACTGTATCACAGCAAGTTCGTCGATTGCTGTCAGCATGTTTGTGTTTGGATGTGTCAAGCTCGCGGTTCCAGAATTGTGAGTCGCGCGACCCCCGATGGCTGATTCATAAATTAATGCTATTTATTTGTAGTGCCTTATCAGCATGGCGCATCTATCTAGGAGCTGTTGCGCTGAACCTCATTGCTGGTTTAGTGAATGTTTGGGAGAAATCTGTTACCAAAAGCGTCTTTGTAGGACTTTGGATCAGCCTCCTCACATGTGTGCTGGTCACCATTATTCTTCCTGCCAAGGCGGTCGGTCACACGGATACAAAATATATATTTGCAACTTTAGAACGCAGTAATGGGTGGTCTTCCGATGGAATGGCTTTCATTGTCGGATTAATTAATGCCAACTTTTCCTTTGCGGTTCTGGATAGTGCCGCCCATCTGGCGGAGGAGACCCCTGACCCTGCTAGAAATGTGCCAAAAGCCATTATGCTCACAGTTATTATTGGATTTTTGACTTCTTTCCCGTTCGCTTGTGTTTTGATGTATTGTCTTATTGACTTCCCGAGCGTCGTGGGTACATCCACCAATGTGCCGATGCTTGAACTCTTCTATATTGCATACGGGAAAAACCAGGCGGCAGCATTGGCGATCATGGCATTTGTTACCCTTGCATACTTTTTCTCTCTGTTTCCTCAGCATGCCTACCAGGCACGGATGTGTTGGGCATTTTCAAGAGATAAAGGGATGCCCTTTTCGGATTTTTGGGCGCATATTGATTCTGCTACACACGTTCCACTTCGGGCACATATTTTGTCTGTGCTCATGGTCTTCCTCATCGGATTAATTTACATCGCCTCTAGCACCGCTTTTAATAGGTAAGTCTGCGACTTTTGCTGGAAAGAGTAACTGTTGTCCTTGGAGCTAACATTGGATATTTTGTTAGCCTGATAACAGGAGTCATTGTCTTCCCATACCTTACGTACCTAGCCCCAATGACCGCCTCGATCTGGAGAGGCAAAAACCAGCCAAAAGGCCCATTTAATCTAGGGACTGTCGGCGTAATATCAAAATGTGTCACGCTTATCTTTTGCTTATTTGCTGTGACAATGTATTCGTTTCCCTTTGTTATGCCTGCAACGCCATCGAGTAAGCCCCCCTTCCCCAGATAATAGGTTTATGCTAATCGCTCTTTTCACCAAGACATGAACTACGTTACCGTTATATACGGCATTGCGCTCGGTTATGGGCTTATAGATTGGTTTGCGCGAGCCAAATATCAATTTCGGTTCCATGAAAGCGTCGAAGGCCAGGATCCGACCGGAAAATATTGAATTGCTAACCTGGAAGCTAGAGGGTCTTAGTAATATAACGGCCTTCTACGTTATGGGAGGGGATAGGGGGATATCTTTTCAATATAGCAAAGGGTGGTCTTGTCGATATCAAATGTAAATCCTAGGCTTTTGTTTCTTTTGTACTGTATAATGTAGAGGAAAGAAGGGGAACGCTCGGTAAACTTGTTCCAATATTGAAAACGCATTGTATCAGAGGAGAGAATTAAATGAACTGGTACGACGGTGGGAATATAAAACTATCTGTAGAATTGTTTTATTTTGAGGAACAGAAGAATCAAAATCATTGAGGTTTACCGGGTCTGCTATTTCTAGACTGCACAGTACAAAGTTCCGAAGGGATGTTCGATCTGTCAGTGTTCACTCACAGGATGACAGTTTCAATTGAGATTTTATCAATTATCAGGGGAAACGAGGGCTCAGAAATGCCATTACAGATGATGCAAGGACTTCAGCCAGCGACTAAAGGTAATCTATATGCTTGTATGAACAAGATACTATTAATTCAGTGGAAAATAACAATATTACAGAAACAAGTTACCCAAGAATGGCGGAGCATAGGTCTCATATGACAGCGCGCAGACTTTTCTGTGCATCAGCAATAATCATCTCAGCGGCACGTTCCGCGATGCAGAGAACAGTAACCATGGGGTTAATCGAAGTCATGCAAGGGAAGACGCTGGCATCCGCCACTCGCAATCGGTTAATCTCCCTGACTTTCAAATTTGAACCCACAACCGCCATTGAGTCTGTAGTCACATCGCCCATCTTTGCCGTGCCACACGGATGATAAACTGTGTTGGAGACTTTGCGACCGTATTCGCAAAGTTGTTCGTCTGTGGTTATATGGGGTCCGGGTGCAATTTCACGTTTCAGGTAGGATTTGAAGGGCTCAGCCTGGGCCATTTTGCGGGCCATTTTTAGCATGAAGAGGTTCGTGGCCTTGTCATAGCCCTCCAAATTGCTGAAGTAGCGTTGGTCGAGGGCGGGCTTTTCCTTGGGATCTGAAGACTTCAAATAGAGACGACCAACAGAAGCAGGGCGTGGGTTGTAGGGAATCACGCAAAACGCATGTTTTGGTGTCTCATACCCCATAGGCTTGGAATAGGAGTCAAAGGGGACAGTAAACATGTGGAACATGGTGTCCATAACATTACCGTCATCCCCTCTTGCATTGAAAGCTTCTCTTCTCAGAACCACAGAGGCTTCCGAGCCCATTGAGACTTGCTCCTCCGGAACCTCCTCGTTGATCTCCCACATATACATTGTTTCCACGTGGTCTTGCAAGTTCTCCCCAACGCCAGGAAGATCCTTGACCAGATGGATTCCGAGTGGCTTCAAATTTTTCGCTGAGCCTAGCCCAGAGAGAAGCATGAGGCGCGGCGTATCAACTGCACCAGCGCAAAGGATCACTTCAGTCTTAGCTGAGACGTTGTAGCTTTTCCCAGAGCGGTTTGTGGCTTTGACACCAACCGCTGTCTGACACTTGAAAAGGATTTTCGAAACCCAAGAATTTTGTAAGATCTTCAGGTTTGGCCGTTGTTCTTCTCCGCGCAAGATAGGATGGATATAAGCAACGCTTGCGCTGCTCCGATGGTTGTTCTCAGGGGTATATGAAATGCTGAGAAAGCCAGCTCCGTGTGTCAGGTTTCCTCGTCGCTGAATCTCCTCGTTGAAGTTTTCGATATATGGGACATCAAATAGCTTGGTACAAGTCTTGATCCAATCCTTGACAATGTTGCTGCGGTGGCGCTCATCGACTGGCACAATGTTATTTCGTAGTTTTCGAAACAGTCGCACCATTTCGGCGTGCGTCCACCCTTCCGCGCCCAGCTTCTGCCACCTGTTCATGTCCAGATCGAACGGCATAAAAGAGATCCCGCCGTTATGACTCGAGCAGCCACCAAGCATTTTGGCGCGCGAGTGAATGATATTGCTGTTTCCTGCCAAATATCAGCGAAAGTTCCTGGTCACGCCATTTCTTCAAGGGTGATACATACCGAATTCCTGAGGGATTGAGCGGTAGCCATAATCATACTCCTCGCTACCCCAAAGGTCCACCAGTCCTTTCAGATTAAGAATGCTTTCGTTTCCTAAAATCACTTGCGCCACCTTCGATCATCAATATTCTGGCATGAGGTATGCTCTCCGCGAGGCGGCTTGCGATGACACACCCGGCCGTTCCTCCACCAACGATTACATAGTCGTACTCGGGTTTTTCGGGCAGCTCGTCAATGATAGTCATTTTTTTGGGCGAGATCCAGTCAGACAGTGAATGTGCAGAAATAGATTCACAGAAAAAGAGAAAAGGGGGAGCCGCAAAAGCTAATGTCGGGAGCTTTAGGGGATGAAGAAAGGTACGAGGAATCTAACTTGTAAACGTGAGAAACCCAGGGACATTATACATTCGGGATTTCAATCATCATTAAATTTCAAATATCAAAAAGATCCTTGAAATCACACGCAGGTCTGAGGAGCTCATCGAACTATCGCGACGCCAAATCCATCCCGACACCCCGGAAAAGCTTAAGCTCGCTCGGCCATTTTCTTTGCAACCGGCAATCGCCCGAGAACGGCAATGGTAATTCCATGCCTGTCCAGTGTCTTCTAGCGGCTGGAGGTAGTCTCACTGGCATCTCGCCTTTTCTGAATAGGCGGGGTTCTCTTATGGCGTGGCGGGGCAATAATGCCTCGAGGGGAGAGTCTGCCGGACGGTTCAGTTTCAAAACGGATTAGATCCATAATCCCACGGACCAACGAGTCAAGAGGCGGGGAATCTGGATATTCAGATACCTACAGCTATTCTACTTGTGGTAGGTATGTAATAATAGCACTCCGTAATGGATTCCGAGAAGAAAAGAATTGGAAGATAGCCGAGTTTAAGTGGGTCACCGTCGAAGCCTTTGTCGGCGAACTTTAGCTTAACTCACTATCATCATTCGCGGGACACGTATAGCTCGCGTCGCATAACCTCCCAGAAAAGAACTGCGTTTATTATCCTCATCCTTCTCCGCAGGCGTTTCGGATGGCGTCTCAGAGCGGAAACTCGGATAACAGATGACCTTCTCCGCCTTGGGTCACTGCTAGGAGTAGTGTATTCAGATATCCACCGCGAGATGCCGTTTCAAAGGCGTCAAACTGCAGCAGAGGCTTGTTCGGACACGGTTGACGACCATGAGGAGACCGAGTCGGCGCAAATGGACAAATGACGAAATTCTCATGCGTTCTCGGTATATATACATGAGAAAATGATAAAGCAGGGAGAAATGGCCTGCTACGTTGTTTTTTATCAAAAATATTCACACTTTTGGAGACAACCTCAGATCTCGAAATGCCGCGATTAACACAAACAATCACCGCCCCAAACGGGCTGAAATATGAGCAGCCCATTGGCCTATTTATTAACAACCAGTGGGTTAGCTCGTCGGACGGCAAAACCCTCTCTTGTATAAATCCGGCGTGAGTTGTTCTGCCCGCGGCGTTTCTGTTTCATTTACTGGTGAGGCTAATCAATGACAGCACTGAGAATGAAATTACTTCTGTTCACGCGGCAACAGCAGAGGATGTTGATGCCGCCGCTCGTGCTGCACGCGTCGCATTTGAGGGAGAGGAATGGCAGGGTATTGTGGGCACAGCTCGGGGAAGATTGATGCTCAAGCTCGCAGATTTGGTGGAGAGCCAGCAGCATACTCTAGCAACTATCGAGGCAATGGACAATGGCAAGCCATACTCACAGGCGCTTGGCGATATTGAAGAAGTGTTCTCTGTTTTCCGATACTACGGTGGTTGGGCAGACAAGAATTACGGTCAAACTATCGAAACCTCTCGAGCCAAGTTCACATATACGATCCGGGAACCCATTGGTGTCTGCGGGCAAATTATCCCGTATGACCCCCTTTACCCCAATATTCTTGAAACACATGTACTAATTCAATTTTGCTCAACAGGTGGAACTATCCCCTCGCCATGGCAGCGTGGAAATTGGGGCCAGCTCTCGCTTGTGGCAACACCGTTGTTATCAAAGCAGCGGAACAGACACCTTTGTCCATTCTCTACTTTGCAAACCTCCTTGTCGAGGCTGGATTTCCCCCAGGAGTTGTTAACATTATCAACGGCCTTGGTAGAGAAGCAGGTGCTGCTCTAGTTCAACACCCAGAAGTGGACAAGATTGCTTTCACGGGGAGCACGACGACAGGAAAACAAATTATGAAGATGGCCAGTGCTACGATGAAAAACATCACATTGGAAACCGGTGGCAAGAGCCCTTTGATTATTTTTGATGACGCCCAGCTAGAGAACGCTGTAAAATGGGCTCATTACGGAATCATGGGGAACATGGGCCAAATTTGCACCTCGACCTCCCGGGTATTCGTTCATGAAAATATCTACGACACGTTCCTCCAAAAGTTTACCGACTACGTCAGTAAAATTAACGTAATCGGCGACCCGTTTGACGAGAAGACCTACCAGGGCCCGCAAGTATCGAAGGAACAATTCGACAAAGTCCTCGGATACGCGCAGTCTGCTAAAGAGGAAGGTGCTTCAATCTTTGCTGGAGGAGAAATTGCTCAAAGTCGGCCCAATGGCAAGGGATACTTTATCTCACCTACTATTGTCAGCGATGTCCAGCCACACATGAAAGTCTACAAGGAGGAAATCTTCGGACCTTTCGTTGTGTTTGTGCGATTCTCATCCGAGCAAGATGTCATTAAGATGGCAAACGACACCGAGTACGGACTCGCGAGTGCGCTGTGCACGAGCGACATCACCCGTGCCCATCGTGTTGCAGGCAAACTGAAGGCTGGCATGGTCTGGATCAACTCAAGCAACAGTAGTGACTTCCGCGTTCCGTTTGGCGGTGTGAAGCAAAGTGGAGTAGGGCGAGAGCTTGGCCAGGCTGGCCTTGATGCATATTCCAGCATCAAGGCGATTCACTTGAATTTGAACCTGACAACGTCTATTTAAATAGTTTGAGCTTGAGATAATGCACTTAATTGCATCCCATTTTGCTCATAATGATTTCTCATAGATGCATGAACAATAGATGTTTTGGTTCCATCATTTTCATCTTTAGAGGCGTTGTTTCGTAGTTTAATTTGCCCATCCGAAGACAAAATTTCCATAATTGTTAGATTACTCTTCAAGAAACCTTAAGGTATATTTATACACCTGCATACAACGAAGTTCCGATATTATTATCAGCATAAGCGACGCTTGTATATTGATTACACTGTTTTTGCAGCGTTTAAGGCATCATCGCAGTTCTTGAGCACCCTTGTCTATGAAAAATATCACAGATGAACAGTCTATTATATACATGGGCATACTTTTAACGTGTTTGAGTTCTGGGCCAATTGTACGGGAGCTATTTACTACGGTTGAAGTCGCATCTTTTGCTTAAAGCTATAGTCGAGGACCTTGAGCCACTTGACTCCAGGAATCCATCACCTTATTCGAGGTGCTTTGCAGTCGTGCTTCGGTCTCCTCAAATACCCTGGGTAGCCCTGTCTGGTGGTATGGCACATTGCTAACCACCATGTCTGCCATCCCCTTCGCCGCCAGGAAGATCTGCGGCATGCCATGGCCCGTCCATCCCCCCATAATATAAAGCCCGCTCTTTCCGGGGATTGGGCCGAGGCGCGGTAGCTTATCGCTTGAATAACCCATAACTACATGACGGTCAGTAAATCATAGCGAGGGGGTAATAGGAAAAAGAAGGGGGTATGTCATAGTTCGAGTATAGACTTTCCCCTTAGAAGGGTGATTAAAATACGTACTTCCAGTCCATATCTCCTTCACATATGCGCCGCTATTTTCCCATCCACAAAAATGACGCTGCATGTAACCATCAAAATAAGATTTAGCCCCTTTAATAAGTGCACTGTCGTCAGTGTTGTTATACCATTCAGCCTTGTTTCGGAAGTATACTGAACGAGCACCTCCCACGACGATACTTCCATCCGGGCGGGGGATGAGGTAGTCAAAATCCCAGTCCTTGAAACGTAAAGCATACGTGTTTACCAATAAAGGGGATGGCCCGGGCGTTGCGATGTGGCAGCTAATTCCGCGGTATGGGATGATCTTGTCCTTATATTCTGGTAGTAGAGCCTGAGTATAGCTATTCGCAGCCACCACGACTTTTGGTGCTCGAATGACTCCGCGGTCAGTGGTCACAGACCAAAAGCCTTGGGAGTCTGCGGTAACAGAGATCTTAGTGACGCGGGTGTTTGTCTGTAAATTGACCCCACGTTTGACAGCGGAAGTGAACATGTGGTGTATCAACTTATACGGCCAGAGGTGCCCTGCGGTGAACGTGACGCACCCCTTGGCGCCTTTGACCCCTGAAACCTATAGAAGTAGTGTTGGCGATAAACAGAAAAAGATGGTTTGAAGGCGCTAGTTGGTTTTTTGTTCCTCGAGAGAAGAAACTTACTGTTTCTGCATATTTCCCACTGACTTCAGAGGCGTCTTTAACCACCTTAATTCCGGCCTTCCGAAGCTTACGAAGTCTGCTCTTCGCTTGTTTATCCTGATCTGAGGAGAAGTGCACATCACACGCGCGTGTAATTATCAAATCGCAGTCGACCTTCTCCCGCTCCACGTATTCTTTCACTGCATCAAGGTTGGCACCTTCAAACTCAGCCAGCTCTCTCCCACTAATAAGGCCGTGCTCTTCCGCCAATTGACCAGCATGATAATATGGATCGGGTTTAATGTGCCCGCCTAAATAAAGAAATTCCACCGTCAGCGAGAGATTCAAGTTGTTTACATGTTGTCGCGTTGGCCATGGGCGAAAATTAAATGGCAGAAGTTACCATTTCGACCGGAAGCTCCAGAGCAGAGCTGTCTCGCCTCGAGGACAAGTATAGATGGAGCCTTTGGGTACTTTTCCAAGATATGAGTAACGAGGGCCGCAGCACTGTACCCTCCGCCAATCACGATAATATCACTCTCCGTCGGCAGCTGTTCGGTTGATCGAAAATTATCCAGGTTCTGGGGAGCTGTACGCCAGAACGACACCATCCCATTGGGATCCGGAAAAGAGTTTGTGTTCATCTTGAATTAGGGGTAACATGCAGACGCATATCGAGAAGTAATAGCATCAAGTCACGAAATTGGGATAGAAAGAGTTATGAATATTACTATCTGAATAAAACCATGGCCTTCAGTCGACCTGGGACAGCGTAGAAACATAGCCATCAATCCCTAGGTAGAGGCCTTCAAACGTCAAAGTTCGCACGCTTGACGGTTTGAGTACGTACTCCTGGTAGCAACTAACAACAGCTCGCGCATGATCAGACCACCTCGTTTATCTTCCCTGCATGGCAATTTGATATCGGATGAGGTTGCGTCAGGGTTCGGGCTTACCCACCCACTCCTTAACTAAAAGTTAGTGGGAATTAGTGGAAGCTTACTCTATTAAGCCAGGATGCGAGCGGCAAACCTCGCTGAATAATGCAAGCAAATGCAGCTGTTGACCTGCGGAGCCATGACGAACCCGCCGAAGGGATCTTTCTATACGTGGAGAACTTGAGGAGTGTCATCAGAAAACAATAGTAATGAGCAGATTGGAAAAATCTGGAGATCTCGATTTATAAACAATGATTAGTAATTTTCTCTGTTTTCTCCATTGTGAGATTGTTATTATTGCATATATAGTTGAAGATTTAAGATAGGGGATGTTTTGGCGAATATTAATCAATCTTCTCTGAGTTTTCGCATCGATATATATTTATTTTTTAGACACCATGAGCCACATCGCAAACCTGACAGCGCCAAACGGCATCAACTATACTCAGCCCCTGGGTCTTTTCATTGACAACGAATGGGTCGCATCCAAGAAAGAAGATCGTATCATCTCCATCAATCCAGCGTAAGTTTCCCATATTGAGTAGGGAAAATAAGATACCGCAACAGTCCGCTAACTTGCACAAACCGTATCAGGGACGAGTCAGAGATTTGCTCAGAGGAAGCTGCAGGCTCAGAAGATGTTGATATCGCAGTGAACGCCGCACGGAGAGCCTTCGATGGCAAGTGGAGAGAAATGGATACCTCTTTTAGGGGTGATTTGCTTCACAAGCTTGCCACGCTGGTAGAGCAGCATGCTGATGTGTTGGCAACGATTGATGCATGGGACAATGGTTTGTGAATTTTTTGTATCTCCTTATCCGCAATCCAATTGGCGTACATACTGATATGTATATGCGGTTTTTCGTTGACAGGAAAAACTTATAATGCCGCTCGAAATGAAGACGTCCCCGACTCCGTCGCGATCCTCAAGTACTACGCAGGGTGGGCAGACAAGATCCACGGCACAGTCATCGAACCAAATCCCAGCAGAATGGCGTACACCTCGCGCGAACCTATTGGAGTCTGCGGTGCCATCATCCCCTGGAACTTTCCCTTGGTCAATATCGTCACTAAACTCGGTCCAGCACTGGCTGCCGGTAACACTTTGGTTGTCAAAGTTGCCGAGCAAACTCCCCTATCCGCACTCTACTTTGCAAACCTGGTGAAGGAAGCTGGCTTCCCGCGAGGCGTTGTCAATGTGCTGAATGGTATGGGTCGAGAGGCTGGGACAGCCATCGCAGCACATCCTGGAATTGACATGATCTCCTTTACCGGATCCACTCCAACTGGCCGTGAGATACTCAAGACAGCCGCAGTCAACATGAAGCGAGTGATATTAGAAACAGGGGGAAAGTCACCATTGATCGTGTTTAAGGATGCTGATCTCGAGCAAGCTGTCCGATGGGGCCATCGTGGTATTATGAGTAACCAGGGGCAAGTCTGTTCGGCAACCAGTCGCATCTTTGTCCATGAAGATGTCTATGACCGGTTTCTCGCCCTTTATAAGGATGAGGTACAAAAGGTTTCGCAAGTGGGAGATCCGTTCAAGGAAGACACCTTCCAAGGGCCCCAAGTTTCGAAAGCTCAGTTTGACCGCGTCTCAAGTTACATTGATACCGGCAAAAGGGAGGGTGCGAAATTGCTATGTGGAGGGGAAGCCTGCAAGAATATGAGCGGCAAGGGCCTGTACATTGCGCCCACCGTGTTTACGGACGTATCAGATAGCATGACAATTTCTCGGGACGAGGTTTTTGGGCCTTTCGTGGTCATATCCAAATTCAACGAGGAGAAGGAAGCGATCAAAAGGGCCAACGACAGTGTCTTTGGCCTGGGCGCTGCGGTGTTTACGAGAGATATTTCGCGAGCCCTCTCAGTGTCGAAGAAAATAGAATCCGGCAGTAAGTAGTTCCATCCAGTCAACTATCGCCTCCAACCGCCATCGCCCGGTCAAGTACTAACATCTTTCCAACCAGCGGTCTGGATCAACAGCAGCAACGACTCTGATGGTCGCGTGCCGTTTGGCGGCTTCAAGCAATCGGGAATTGGCCTTGAGCTTGGAGAGCTTGGACTTGCGGCATACACCATCTCGAAATCAGTCTTCATCAACCTGAACTCGAAGCTTTGAACTACTGTTTGATATAAAAGATTCTGACGCGTCAGGTGTGTCAGAAGAGTAATTTGTTGATAAACTCGTCTAAGGACGTTCGTGCAATAGCGGCGGGGATGGAATACATATATTGAGATTCCATTTCCCTGATGTAACTCTCATGGAGCATATTTATTCCAGTTGCACTGTACTATTTCGAACAAACTAAAGGAAACGGGATGATGTTTATGAATTTTATATGTGCCTGAACTCTGAAGAAAAACAGCCCCGAAAGTTTTGATATTGCCAAGGTACTAAGAAATCTCCTCGCTTAAAGACTTTGCTGTAATCATTTAACTAAGTTGTAGGCGTGCTATCGCTATCTTTTAGTCAAACTACGGGGACACAACGCCTGAACATTCGGCTAGGTGATGTCTAACCCCCGTTGAAATAACTGCTTACAGTCGCTCTACTCAATTCATTTTACACGAGAGTAAACATCCATGGGACAAGTTCCGATACGGCCTCCGTACAGAAAGCATCACAACTTAAATGTCTCCGGGGAAGCAAAAAATTGAACTGCTATCAATTGAGACTTCAGTTTATCGACAGGAAGGAATAACAATCTCGGGCCAAGAGGGAAAAGCGAGAAGACTGCAACAACGGACTCATATTGCCCCCAAATCAAAGCCAGAATATTTGTTATTTGCACTCTCCGTTAATAAACGAAGATATGCTGGGACGCCGCCAGGCCAGTTTAACATTTCTCTCACCTTCCCTTGCACATTCGCGCCCATATAATACGAATCTGCCTCCGCCCAGAGCGTCTGAGACGTGATATCATGAATGAGCTGGGTGTACTTTTCCTCGTCTGTCGGGTTGGCTGAAATTGTGGCAATGCCCGCTTCTCGAAGGTAAGTCAGCACGTCAGCGATCCAGTCAGCCTGCATTTCAATGCACGCTGGGCCGTTTGCGAAGGCGGTTGGTGCTTGAGGTCCATATGTAAAGAACATGTTGGGAAAGTCTGCTGTCATTAGTCCCAGATGAGTCTTGGTGCCGCTGCTCCATTTCTCATTGAGTGTCTGCCCAGAAAGGCCTTTGACAGTAATCGCTTTAAGACTGCCAGTGATAGCATCAAACCCGGTGGCGAGAGCTATCACGTCCAATTCATGGAGGTTTCCGTCTGCCGTAATAAGACCATTCTCAACCACCTTCTCGACCGGGTTCCGCTTGATATCTACAACGTTGATGTTGTCCCGGTTCAGCACGTCGTAATAATCGGCAAACAAAGCACAACGCTTTGTACCAAATGGGTGTGGAGGTTCCAGTGGAGCGAGGATATCGCGCTTGACAGGATCATCTATCATCGTCCTAATCTTGCTAGCCCAGAAATCATATGCGGCTCTGTTGGCCTTTCGGTCGGTGATTTGGTCTTTGTACGCCCCTGACCAGAAGAGAAACCCGCCCCGCTCCCATTTGTCCTCGAAGAATTTCTCTCGCTCTTCCGGGGAATGCTCAAAGGTGTTAATATCGTGGGCCGAGAAATCATATCCACCGTCACACATCAACCGATAGGCAAACTTGGAGGGCCAGTTTGGTCGATCCGCATCCTGCATCTCGGGGGTAAGGTTCAATTGCCGCAGAGGGAGTGCGAGATTTGGTGTCCGTTGAAAAAGAGTAAGGTTCCCGGATCCGACTTGTTTTCCCATCTCCTGCACCAATTGCACGCCAGTACTACCCGATCCAACTACCGCGACCTTCTTCCCACCGACGGGGACCCCCTCGCGAGGCCAAAAACTTGAGTGATGGATGTCACCCTTGAAATTTTCCACACCTGGCCAGTTGGGAAACGATCGCTTGGCAGCGAAACCCATCGCTGGTATAAAAAACGAAGCGGTGTATTTGCTTCCCCCATGGGTACTGATAATCCATTTCTTGGTGCTCTTGTCAAACTCAGCCTGACGGACAGTTGTGTTGAAGACAACATCTTTACTGAGCCTGAGAACCTTGTCCACATGCTCGAAGTATGCTAGTAATTCGGAAGATGCTGGGTAACGTTGGGACCAGTTCCAGGTCTTCCACACTTCCGGTATCGAGTACTGATACAACGGAGCGTGGGTGTCAACGCGGGCTCCGGGATAGCAATTCCATTGCCAAACGCCGCCGAGACCTGCTGCTGCCTCAATCACACAGACTCGAAATCCTCGTTCTCGCAGGCGGTGAAGTAGGTAGCAGCCAGAAAATCCTGCGCCAACAATGACAATGTCAAATTCGGAAGTAATGCCGTTGGACGGGGCCGCTGCCTCCGCGGCCGGTGCAATTTCGGTACGCATATTGGTTGATGCACAATTTCAATGTATGATTGTGTCGATAAGCAAGAGGATGAGAAATGTATCTTTTGTCCCGTCAGTACATTGACAAATAGGGTACGAAGGGGATAGAGCATTGAGATATATTCTTGTGTATCAACCATTTTGATGTATTAAACGCCGTAGCACCCATATCAACAACATCCCGAGGAGCCTGGCATAGCACGATGACCCATTGTTACCGAAAGAGTCAACTTGGCGAAACGATATAGTCCATCACCGCCATGGAGGTGGAGGTGGACCATCGAAACTTGAAGATAGCCACACGGGCGCTCTGTATCTCGAGCTAACTGCGGGGGATTAGGAAGCGCGCCAGCCCAGATAGGGATTATCTAGAAGAAGAATCTTAGCATCGAGTTAGTCGCATTGGAACGGGACGATAGCCGTACTCCCATGGATTTAGTTTGCCGCTAATTTTGAGAAGCTAATCCGTAGACGTTTTGCCCTGTTGGGCGATTTCGCGAATCCCCCTGAACCCCTCACTTTTCGCGCTCCTCACGTCTTTCTAGATCAAACACCTTATTCTGGTTAGATTAGCCCCCCACATACTACTAAACCTCATGCTTATCAATTCTCCACTGTGTTGAAAAAGTGCTGACCTGCTATGATCTTCCTCAAGGAATCCTCATGCGAGTGTCTAAAGAGCTCGGGTGGGAGCTCAATGGGTGGATAAATATCGGAGAAAGCAGATCGGATGCTGATATTCGAGTTTCTCTGCACAAGCTTCCCCGCAGAACATGGGTTCAAACTGAACGGAATGAAGGAGACGAAAAGGGGTAAAAATTGAAGAAGAGCCCAGTGGCTAATACTGATCATTTTCTGGGGGATGACGTTCAGATCCGTCCCCCGGCATTTTCCCGAGATTTTTTCCCATCCAGTGACCAGTGGTCAGTTGAATAGAAACATTCTTTGAATTTATACAAGAGTGAACTAAATCACCTTCCATTTCTACAGATATGTAGATCTAATATACCTAAAAAAGTGGAGGTTTACATGAAATATCATATGGAACGAGCTTGTCAGTCCTACGAAGTCAGGAAGAACTGATCCAGGCTTCAATACGTCCATGGAACGGGTGTTTTGACCAGATATTCTTTTTTCTGACGCTGAAAGAGGGTGTCTATAAACAGTTGCTTCGTAGTAATCCTTCGAACAAAAAGCATTCAACAATATTGTTCCACCTGAAATACTCCGTACATCGTCCTTTACAACTTGCTTGGGATCGGCTCGGATGTGGCCGCTGGCAACTCAGCCAGATAGTCATTAACGTATTGGGCCACCTGGCGAGCTAAACCGAAACTGAACGTATAGCCTCCAGCCTCTTGCCCGTATGCATGCACGATATTCTGGCCGTTCAGACGCTGTTTTTCAACCCGTACACCGCCGTTCTCGGCGCGAATCATCGGAAACACTCCAACATGATCAGTTATAAAGTCGTAGTCTAGCGGGTTCGGTGACGGGAAAACGCTTGGCTGATTCTCATGTTGTTGGCGCATGATCTATGGGACAATAGTGATTTAGTAGAAGGCAAAAAAGGGGGTCTGCTCTTTAAAAATGGTTTAAAAGGGATATAGGTGAAACCATTGTCACCATGGTCTGACTTACAATATTCCGCTGCTCGACAATGGCATCGAAGTTAGATTCACCCTCGGTTTTGATTCCGCCAATATATACCGTGCCGTCACCCCGGGCAAAAGCAGTGGAGTAGTAACCATCCCCCCCGCGGCGGATATACAACCGATTATACTGGTCATTGCGTATTCGAATGTTTTGCTGCCGTACAGGTACTATTCTCTTCTCCTCCACATCCAATAGTTTTACCGAGCCAAACCCAGTGGCATTGATAAGGACATCATGACCCATGCCTTTCAAATCCCGTAGAGACCTAACAAACGTCCGCTTAAATTTGACGCCCTGCTCCTCTAATCTCGAACGCAACCAGCAAATAAACGTAGGTGGCGTGATGACGATTGTTTGATATTTCATGCCAAATTTCGCGCCACGCGGTAGTTCGTGGTGTTCTAGGAAGCGAAAGCCGGGCACCTTGCCCTGATACCAGACCTGCTCTTTGTCGCCATAGTCGTTGATCTCGGTCATCTCAATGGTCCGGGCTCCAGACTCAGGGTATCGCTCCGCAATGCGCCATAGCTCAGAAAAGCTACCTAGCTGCATTTTCTGCTCTCGTGGGGTTGAGGTGTGCACCCCGAGCCAAATAGCACCTGCCCACTGGCTAACATAACGCTGGTCCATTGGATCCCCTGGCAGAAACTCTCCCAAAATAGTGATATCACTATCCTTGGGCAACTGGCTCGCGATGCTCATGCCGGTGATACTAAACAAATTGTCCTATCAGCTTCGAGTTGAGCAATTGAGGTAAAGCTTGAAAGAAAAAGTGTAATGACCACCATACCCGGAACCCAAGATCGTAATCTTCGCCATCTTTGCTGACTTTCCGTCCGTTCTCTTATGGTGAATACACCTTTGAGGATTGTAAAACTATGAAAATGATGGGATGCGATGAACAGCGGCGAATTGCCAGCTGGAGGGGAACTCGCGACTTTGGAGAATAACTGAGTTTAAAAGGCGATGATAGAAACGTCGTAGTTATAGGCAGTCTGCCCAGCGCCCCGTGAGCGCAGCTTGCCACTTAGAGCTCGCAGCCGTCGCGAGAGACGTACTGCTCCTGTGGACGGAACTATACCGCGAGACGGATTACTACGGTGCGTACGGTGCATACTATAAGCGGAGCAGGGATGCGCACAGTCCTCCCACCCTTGCTGGATTGGGAAGATAAGCGTCTGTCATGGACATGCGGAGACTGGCATGATTGACATTTTAACTTGGACTTTAACAGTTCCGCCCCATTGGAAGTAGTAGGGTCCGCGTAGTACTATACTTCATACGAGCGCAGTAGCAGTCACCTGCATGTATAGTGTTCTGGGGCTGGGAGACATCCGCACTACTACGCAATAATCCCAACTTGAAGGAGATAGTATAGATGGATCCACATAGCTCGGCTGGTGCAGCTCGTTGATGGTTTTGGTGAGGCTCGCTTGCGGTCTCAATTAGGCGCGAGGCTCTAACTTCTGACAGGGAGAATAAGTTCGGTTAACTTGCTAGTTAACTAATGTTACAAGTCGCCATTATTTGAAGCGGTTAACCACTTTTGGAACAGTTCCCGTTTGTTTATGATTCGGGGAAACGGGGCTCGGCTCATCGCTCGACGCACGCCGCGTGCTTCGGTGTTAGTTGCAGCGACGAGAGAGAGAAATACCCGAAGCGTTTAAAATGGTTGACGATTCGGAGTTATGAATTATCGATGGATGCAAACTGAATACTTAATACGGATACTTTGTCGGGATGGCATTCTTATTTACCCGCCCTTCAAATTTATTTCAAGCCCCGTTCTTTCGAAAACGACGAAGAAAAACCATAGACTATTTACTGTCAGCCGCTATTATTACAGCCCACACTGGACACAGAGATAATGTCTCCCCGCTGTTATTATTAGCAATAGTGGCAAATTCATACATCTCTTTATTGAGAATCATAGCCCTGACTGAACGTTTGGAGAAAAGAGACAGGCAATAATGCTCGCTACATCTTTACTCCGAAATCTTGACCATGTCCACGCTTTTCCGGATTCTCGACGGCTGGAAGCCCGGGAAGAAGCAGTGCGGGTCAGATTGAATTCTTCAAAATGGAATATTCCGATGCTGGTGTACCTGAAACAGTGACCCCCTTAACTTTTTTTATTGGTGGAAGAACGCTGCGACATTTGCCATTTCAACATATACCGCTAGATACTGGCATATAGTTGACGAATTGAGTTTGCATAAAAGGCTGGTCAATCCAGGTTGTTTCCGTTTCAAGGCCATGGAATCAGCCCATAAACGTCCCCATTGAATGATTTCTATCCACTTATTGACTTGTTTAAGTTTAAAGATGTTTCAATCCATTACATATTTCCTTCTATTATTCGCACTGTGCATGACGGCTCAAGCCAAGCCTCCCGCCTTTATCTTGACAGGCGACTCAACAACAGCCCCGGATGGAGGTTGGGGCGACGGATTCCTCAGCACGGTGTTGAAAAATGGCGCCACAGGCGTCAATTTGGGCGATAGCGGAGCAACGACCGTCTCGTTCATTGCAGATGGTTACTGGAACGACGCCCTTACTGCTATTGCAGATGCCAAGGGTTCTCACGATCCCTATGTCACCATTCAATTCGGTCACAACGACCAAAAGCAGGATTCGACCTTGGACGTATTCGTAGCGAATCTCGAGCGGTTCATCAACGAAGCCCGTGAGGCTGGTGCTACCCCTTTGCTCCTAACATCGTTAAGCCGGCGGAACTTCGACACCAGCGTCAACTCGCCCGTGGTGAAGGATAACTTGGCCAACGTGCGCGAACTCACGATCGAAGCCGCGGACGCAACTGGTTCGGCTTGGCAGAACCTCAATGCACGTTCCCAGGAGTATCTTAATTCAATTGGACCGGACAATGCGCACACGTACAACTGGGAGCCTGATGATGAGACACACCTGAACAAGGAAGGCGGTATTGTCTTCGGAGGTTTGGTGGCAGACTTGATTTTGGAGGCATTTCCAAATTTGTCGGAATATGTGGAAGTTGATGCCGCTCTTTTGGAGGCTCTGAAGAGTGGAGAGTACTACTGGCCAGAAAACTGAGGCTAGGAAAGTACATGTACATGTACTCAAGCAGAGCTTTCATTTGTCGAACTTTGATAGATCCCATACCCTTTCATATTGCTGACCTTGGTTGTCTACAATGGTGTTCAGAACACGCCAGGATGTTCTTTGGAAGCACTTTGCGGCAAAATGATCTCAGTTTATGTGTTGCCATCTCTCGAACGTATCCTTCCTCTGAATTCCCATTTCTCACTTCTTACTCCTTCAATCAGTTGTTCTCCTGACCAGATATTATCGATGTCCTAACAAGACATTCTGAGGTCGTGCCTGTCCTCTATTAAACAGAAGCGGCTCTCTGGGTTATCTGTGTACATGTACTTCAATTTAAAGCGGACGCGTTTATTATATCTCCGTCTAGCCGTGGAATTCCATGTATACAATCCATCGTCATCAGTGAATATACGGTGATCATGATCGAATGTAGCGCCTCTGTGGTTCTGCTTCCACGATTTCCATGGACATGGAGTGCTATAACCGCGTACTGATGTCGGAAGTCATGGGGGCTAGCCCACCGAACAAAAGGGGAAAGGAATTCGGAGGATAGCAACAATGATCGATGCGTCATGCCGATTATAGTATTTCCCAGGTTTAACCTCCAATTTCTATCATCTATCTCTAGCTCCGTTCTTCACCTTTACTATCGATGTTCATGGAGAAGTAAACGGAATGCCTTTCCTTCATCGCATCGAAAATTTTCGCTCTCATTGTAAGTTAGAGCTCCCTTGACTGCCAGCCATTTTCTTCACCTATCAATTATTCTCCTTTCGAAGTGCACGTACCGCGTCCGGACTTAATAAGTTCTTCAAACCGGTTCCATTATCAAAGGGAGCGCGTCAGCGACGAATTTTCAAGAAGTCGCATGCCGTACCTGTAATCTCCACGTACATTTGCAAGAAGAACGATAATTTTGGAGAGTTTGAAAAGCGGATATCTGTTTTGCCTTTGTTGGTTCCGAGAAAAGGGGAATCGTGTACGGAGTACTCCAGAAGGCGACAGGATACTACATAGGAGTAGTATAAGAGATCAAAGACAGGCTCACAAAAGGGTAGTGCACAGCACTTACTGCTAAACTTCGCTATTTTCTGGACAAGATTTCAAGTATTGTCTGAAGTTGTCAACTCTGAAATAAATAATCGACGTAAAATACCTGTTTGGCGTGTGATGTCATCGTGGTCAGATGCGGCAGTCAGATCATGTGACTCCAAAGCCCTATCATAGCGTTAGAGCAAATTGCTTACTTTGACTTCATCCTCACGCGAAACTGGGTCATTCCGTGCTGGCTGGCCTCTTTTATTGCTGGGCT
Source organism: Helicocarpus griseus UAMH5409 (assembly GCA_002573585.1). Classification (NCBI taxonomy): domain Eukaryota; kingdom Fungi; phylum Ascomycota; class Eurotiomycetes; order Onygenales; family Ajellomycetaceae; genus Helicocarpus; species Helicocarpus griseus. The sequence continues at coordinate 52,965 of PDNB01000027.1, forward strand.
CTTCAATTAGCCAATTTTTCTATTAAACTGGCTGTCTCCTATAAGGGACGCATGTAGACTACCTACGGCGTACGCTCTGTGGCGTTCAAAGAAATCTAACCGAGTTGATTTCTTTGTTGATCTCCTTACCAACGAGTCAACGACATGCCCATTGCCATTATTAGAGTAGCATCTTTCACAACCGGTTTCATTTATCTCCTTTTTCTTTATTAATTTTTCTGTGTTGCCTCACGTATTAATCTAATATTTCTATTGCGGTTCGCTGTTTTGCTGAAATGATAGAGTCTGTCTATCGCCTCTTGCTATTCTGCCATTTGTTGGCTCTGAAACCAACACATCCAAACTGCATAAACCATTTCATTTGTTTAATGAACCCATTCTTTTAAACTTACTATGCATATATATATACACTAGGTATATATTACCCGCAAATTCCATTCACCACACCATACTATGGAGCATCACTTAGTTTCGGATTTCGGATTTTGTCCCTGTTTCTTCATCGTGTTTCTTCCCCGCGTGGAAAAGATGGTGTATCTTTTAAAACCCCCCGCTTCAGCGCTGTTTTAATACGACGTCACACCATTAATAGTTCATGAGAAGCCATAAATAATGGTAATATCGTTCATGATATCGCCGACTTTCTCTGCATTCCTTTGTTGGCTCATACAAAAACCAAAACAAGCTACCAGGAAACCGTCTGTCCACATCAAACGACCAAATAATCAGCAATCATGCCTGAGCGTGGCTCCCTCCGTAGATCCAACACTGACCCTATCAATAGCTCAGGAGACACGGGGCCAAAATTCATCGCTCAGTACAGCGAGGAACAGGTCATTGAAGAATTTTGGGAACAGACAAACGAAAAGCCCTTCGAATCCATCGAACCCATCGACGAACCCACCGACTATGCCGTCGAAGAAGCTGTCGAAGAAGCTATCCAAAACCCCGTACAAGAACCAAAGAAGCGACTAAGCAAACAATCCATAGAAACGAAAATATCATTGCCCCTCCATGTTCAACCTGAGTCAAAATCCACCGGCGGTGGATCGCCCACGACCCGTACTGTGTTCAACCATGTGCCGCTACACCTACAACGACCCTACCCACCCAAAGAACTGGGAAGACCACATATCGAAAGGCGCAGCAGCCGGTTATGTACGCAGATATGTCTGTTGTTCATCGCTCTGGGACCGCTTTTGATCATCCCAGCTTTCTGTGTCGTTGTCATTTTAAGCCTTTGGATCCCGGAAGATTTAAGCAAGGACCCTTCAATGCTGCATCAAACGGCGCAGGTGACAGCACCACTAAGGCTGTTGTCGACATCGCAGGAGATTGATCCTATGCAGACCACCAGTACGGTTGCGGAGAACGGGACGGTTGCTAGTGAACGGGCGCAAATTTCCACTCTCAGTGGGATGGGCACCACTGTACCTGTTATAAGAACGACGCCGCAGGAGGTGGGTGCCGTGCCGACTACTATGGTCACAATGATGAGCCCGAAGATCCCTGATGAACAGGCGCAAAACGTTTTCCCAACTGAGATAGACTCCGCCTTCGGTGCACTGACGCCCCAGGAATTCAGGACAATACCGAGTCCCGGCGTCATCAGCGACAGCACGAGAGTCGCCGATGACGGTGAGGCGGGTGGAAATACTGTGATGCGGCCCCAGGGCGTTGGGACAATTCTAACTCCCAGTGCTATCCCGGCTAGTGCAGATGTTCCCAATGAGCAGACGCAATATATCGTTTCAAGTGTCCTGGACATCAATGTCGGGGTCATACCGCCACAAGATGCTAGGATTAGGCCAACTCCGATTTTTAAGACTCCCAATCATGTGACACCAGGAGCGGCCTAATGGAATACTTCATGGAGCTGACGCGTTGCTTTGGCGTTTATATAGGTGAGGTTACTTGGATCTGCTTCTCACACGTAAGGCAAAATGACTGAAGCTAACTCGTTCCCTCAGTGCGTTTTTTTATAGTATTCGGTCGGTCTGTGCTTTGTATTGTACATACAACATAATCATGCGCGGTATACTTCTTATAGGTACTACCTGTTTGAATAGAACCTCTTTGGAATATGTGCGTAGCACATGAGTCTTGGTGTGTTTAGAAATTGCGAAGCGTGGAATCCGTGTACCTCCCTTCATAGGAATGAACTTACTTATTTCCCTTCTCCCATTTTTTGGGTACCGAATTATTGGAGTTCACTTTTCTCCCTTTATTAACAGCCGGACCCAAGTTGTGGGGGGGTAAGAGCCGTCACTGAAATCCTTGCCTTTAAAATCAAAACTCGACCCACCGAATGGCTACGATTTACAAGGAGAGAGCTACGACGGGCCATCAGCCAGGAAGCAGAAACCAAAGAGGGTAACAACGACGAAGAGGCTAGCGAGAAGACACCCTAGATACGAATTTAACGATTCGCTAGGACGCCACGTGTATGAGAAGTGATACGCTTCCACAGGCGCTACGATTCGAAGGCAGCCGTTCTGGGGAGAGGTTATTAGGGACACCTCAAGGGAAAAAGGAAGCCCTAAGGTCAAGGTAGTTCAACAACTCGCAGCACCAACGGCAGTAAACTAACGACACAGCACAAACGCAGGATATTGGCTAAATTAATAGGGGCATTACTGACTAAAACCGGACCTTCAATTACTAAACAAACCCCTTGGGACTATACCACATATAAGCTAGGGTAACAGCAGCATCTTGACCGACAGTTTTTCTCATGAACCTACTGTACATCTAGCACATGAAGGGTAAATGTGCTATGAAGTTGCTGGGCAACAAATACCTCTTTTATAGGTATCACTCTTGGGTTCATTATATCCGATCTTCGAGACTGTAGGCGAAGAAATCGGCTCCCCTTATAGAATACTGCCTTTCTATGCCACTTCCTAACAAAGCAGCAAAAATAGAGAGCTGGGAAAGCCTTCTATTCTTGAACAGTGCTTCCACATATCTGACTAGGAACTCCTAGGTTCGTGCCATACACAATTGAGGCCACGTCCTTCTAATCAGATCAAAAACCAATTCTTACGCTTCACTCAGCAGATTACGTCAAGGCTCATTGGCATCACACTCATTTTGTTTGATTGAAAGGAGCAAATAGTTTTACGAAAGGCAGCGCGGACAACCCAAACAAGCCAGCGTTTAACGAGCAGTTATGATATTGTACAGTTTCATGCAGTACTCACCGGTCTTCCATCATGCTCTAGGTGTCCGCGCTCGGTATTCACTTTATCTAGCCAATGTCTCAACCATTACCAGCTCCCATGATATGTCTTCACCAATTTTTCTTTTCCCTCGTTGATACGTTTGAATTGTCAAACTGCACTCTTCTGAGAAATCATCAACATGCTTTTCCCTGCGTCTTTCTGGCATAAAAGCTGCATCCATCATTCACCTTGCAACCTCCACCTTCAAAGCTCATACCAAGCTATCAAAACTCTGCTGGCCAACTTATTCCATACCATTTTACTGCATACTACAATCGCCAGTTTTAGTCGTATTATCCCCATCCACCAGAACCAAGAGATGAGCAACTCGGACCCGCCACCCGCATATTCAAGTCGCCCTGGTACTCCCAACCGCCAACATGAGGACATACCGCTACAGGTACTACCCCAGTCCGCACCAATCCAAGCCATAAATGCCACGGCGGGTGGCGCCGCTGGCTATTTCGGCACCGTACCACAAGCTCAGCCCGTCACTGCGCCCGTCATCGCCCCCCAGCCCTGGCAGGTTACGTATCCAAATGGTCAAGCCATACCTCCGGCTTACGCAGGGCCCAGTGGCGTCGGGGTGTATCCGGCCATCCACCGTCTATATCTTGGAAACACGCCGGCTACTCAGGCTAATCCGGGTGGAGGTCACGTTGCTCAAAACGCCTTCACGGTCAACCCCCAACTGTATCAATATGCCCAAGTACCTGTGAGCAATCCAGCAGAAACTACGGTGCCGGAAAATGTGGCCCCCAACGCGCCAAACGCGAATTTGAACCCTCCTAACCCCGTCGCTCATCCAGGCCTCCTAATGCATGGCCATCAGCCCCTGGATTTCGCAGAGCCGGAATCAGGGACAAACTCACCCAACCCCGACCAGCCAAATGCCAACAACAATAATAACAATGCGGGCGCTGGAGATGATGATGATTCCGGCATTCACTTGTATGTCAGCCCCTGCAGACCAAGGCTGTGTATGTATATTGTTGTCGCAATTTTGGTGCTGATTGCTATTATTCTTGGAGTAGTGCTTAGCAGCACATGAAGCAAGAAGCTTACAGCGTCCGACAGTAATACGGCGCATCCTGTTATGCCCTTTGCGACGGTTCCGACGGTGACTCCTACGCCCGGACGGCGGAGGCTGGCGGCGAGAGACAAGAACAGAAAACATCATTGAGAGGGTGGTGATTGCAGCTTTGGCTTTGTTAACTTGTTATTGTGTTTTTATGTATTGTATTTAGGCCGCGTAAATAGGTTCGAGGTTGGGGTTGTTTCATGCTGCATGTACTTCCCAATATGCTGTGACTCTGTGATAATTTTTCTCGTTTTACATCATACCACTGCTGGAAAGGTACTTACATTTCCCTGATGATATCCCACAATAAGTGAGCATGAGGTGATACGATGGGACCTCATGACGCCTGTAAAGGAATGCGACAGCGTAGGAATGGAGTCGTCAACCCCCAAAGCCAAACACGTAGTCTGAATAGTAGGCAATGGAAGCAGTGGCGCCTAAAAAGCCCTTTGAAAAGGAACAAAAGTATGAGTTTGGACTAACTATACGTTTGTCATTGAGAGACTCTTGTCTCTATTTGCCCATTTTGTTTACGCATCTCTAGTATAACAGCAATCAACAAAAGGCACCATTCTTAGACAAAGTCAAAACAATCCCATCCAGTCCATGCATTTGCTAATCTTCTAGTTTCCTCCACTAACTTCCCCAGCCAACTCCTTCAATCTCTTCAGCCCCTCACTCCCTTCCCAGAATTCTCTCCCTTTACCCTGCACACTCCTCACCGCGCTCCGCGACTTGAACCGCCAATCTTTCGCAACCAGCTCGGCCTCACCACCCTCATCACCTTCCTCCGTAATCGCATCCCCCTCCTTTTCCTTATCCATGGGCCCATAAACAGCATAACCCTGACGAACCACCCTCTCCGTCGCTTCAACAACCTCCATCCATTTCTTTTCATCTCCCATCTGGAACGCGCCCTGCGTGCACGAGGCGACAGTAGCACGCCATGCCTTCTCATGTGCTAGAAGGGCGCGCGAGGGCCGGTTGCGCCACGCCTCAACCTTTGCGACTAGTAACCAAAGAGGTGCGGAGTGAGTGATAAGCGGGTTGATATCTTGGTCAAGGAGGTTGAGGATGAGAGCGGGGAGGGTTCCCGGGCGGAAAGGTGCATTGGCAGAGTTGGAAACGTCGAAATCGTGTTCTGATGTGAGGACATTAACGAGGGCGGTAAGGACGTTAATGTCTACTGCCTTTTCACCCTGTTTGGGGCCACGGAGCTCAATGATGCGTTTCTGGGCATAGACAATGTCTCGGAATGGGGTGTCGGGTGGCGGAATGGAGGCGGCGACGGTTAACAGATTGTCCCAGATGCGGTGATCGGTGTGTTTGTACTTTGCTGCACGGTGAAGGGCAGCGAGGGCTTCGCGTTTGTGCTTGTATAGGTCAGGCGTTTGAGGGGCAGGCGTGGATTCTTCTTCGTCATCTGCTACTGCGCTAGTTATGGTCGGCTTAACGGCGGTGGGGGGCGGAAGGTTCACCAGTGCTGCGGCTAAGTTGCTCCAAGCCTCCGCATCGGTTTCTTCAAGCTGAACACTTCGAGTAAAGGAATCCACAGCATCACTGTATTTCTCCAGCTCAAGCTGCACACATCCAAGCGCGAACCAGGCGCCGTGGTTGAGCCGGTTGATATCCAAGCTCTTACGGTATGCTTCCTCTGCTTTCTCAAGCGAAGGGGGTTTAGTGGAGAGATAATGGCGCGCTATGGATCGCTGAGCACGAGCATAGCGCTGGTTAGAAACCGTCCATGCCCGTTCATACATGGCTGGGTCTTTGTCGATGTCACCGAGAATGCAAAACAGACGTGGCGCGTCCGCTGGGAGTTGTGCAAGTTCTGGGCCTTCAAACGTATCATTTTCCTCTGTAGAATCGGGCGCTGTCCTATTGAACAGCTGCTTCCGCACCATAATCCTAGCCTCATCTTCCCTGTCTGTAGCTGCGTAGCACAAGGCGGCTTCAGCCCATAACTGCAATCTTTCATAAATGTCAAGAGCACTGCGGAGCCCACCTAAGCTAATCCACCTGGAAGCAAGCTCCGTCTCAAGATCCCATCTTGTAGAGAAGCTGAGCAACCAGATATACTCAAGTCGATCGCTTGCTGGCGCGGACTCGGACGCTTGAGGGCGAGGAAGAAATGTAGTCGCCTGATTAGCGGCAGGCTCAGAAGATGTGTCGGCAATAACCTGATCGACAAGTGCTTGTAGCTGAAGTAAACCGCGCTCAACTGTTCGCGTCCGGTACCCTTCAATCTTACTTCGCACTAGGAGCGCTTGGGAGTAGACCTGCCAATTTGAACTTCCACCATCAATGACTCGCGTAGCGTACGGTAAGGTCTCTTCTCTTGTGAGGCCGTGTTGTGGTGAGGTGTTTGTTATGGCTGATGCAATGGAAAGGAGAATGATAGAGTCCAGGGCATTCAGTTTGGGCTGCTCTGAGGGATCAAGCGCTGCAAGAGCCGGTGGTAGACATGAGTGATCCTGAACCGTCATCAATTTTTCCTCTACCGACTCGTTCTTCTTGAAGGATATAGCTTCTAAGAGTGTGTCGTCGTTCAAGTCCAAATTCTTCGGCTTGGTGTTTGCAGCTCCTGCTGCTTCCTCTGACTCATTGAGCTCTGCAGCCGTTTCAGTCTGAGTAAATTTCGTGGCCCCTGCGCCATCTCCATCTGCACTCTTCGCCAATACTACAAGCTGGCTAATGTCCCGATTTTGGAACTTGGTCCGCTTTCCCAACTTGCCAGTCAACGCATACTGGAACCCAGTCTCGTCTGCTGCACGCCCGAGGTCTGCTCTGGCCTTGGCGTCAAGCCCATGATGTGTATTGATCGTTGCTCTTTCCAACAGAAATCTCGCGCGTTCCTCTCCAGTTTGTGCAGACGCGGAATCGGACTTGAATATCTTGTCGTCCAAAAAGTCCAGGTCTGCATATATGAGGGACTGTAAGGTTGTGGTATTCTCCGATAGCATTTTCTGGTGCAGAAAGTTGACTCTTAACCGAGACGTCCAACATACCAACGGAAAATAAAACTCTTTATTTGTATGGAAAGGGACAACGGCTGGGTGGTTTAAAATCGCTTTCGCGATACAAAAGAGTTCGACATTGGGCGTTAGTTTATACACCGCCTCGCCATCTACGGTCAAGCCACGAACCATTGTCTCACGCAAGGCTTGCAGAGATTGGGGTGTAATGGGTCCTCCATTACCCTCTTCCTTTAATGATTCAGCAATCAGTAGATCGGAGGAACGAAACGGTAACGGAGGACCTGTGACGTTGGACTGAATAAACGCGAATAGAGCTGCAACACCAATGTGGAGGAGCTGGGAGCGGGTACGCGAAGCATCAGCAGCATCAACAGCACATAAAATGGCGTCGATGTTTTCAATGAGAAAATCAATATAGGATACTTCGCCATTTTTAACGCGTTCCTGTGTGTCTGGTGATTGTTCAGCGCGGCCACAGACTCGTTGAGTTAACGGCAGGTGTAGGATGGAGCGACATTCTTCATCTGAAAAATGGAGAGCATCGTATCTAGATAATATGGAGGAAGATGAATCATCATATAAGACATCCAGGGACGCGGGGAGGTGTGTCGAGGTCGCCATGTCTGAGCGGTATTGGTGGCTGATATTTTGTTCTCTGCGATTTTTTTCCTACCCCGCCAAGGTCGATAAGGATCAACCCGCCTATCCCAACACACTGTCCGGAGCTATGCACACCAGTATTGTACGAGAAAGTGGCATACGCAACTCTATCCGACAAACAAAAATAATATAAAAGACTCAAAATAAGTTGAAATATCGTGGGCGCAGTTCACACTGAAAAATCGGACGTCTGTGGTGTGTCAGAATAACGTTGGATGACTAAGTGGGGCGGGAAGCTTATCTTATTCGCAGCATCGAGGGGAACTCGAAAACACAAAAGAAGACGAAGAAAGAAAATACACAACAAGAAAAAGAGGGGGAAGACTGCAGACGAGCTAAATATACAATAGGGCTACGGAATGACTGAGGATGTGTTGAATTGATTTCGCAACGAAGCCAAATGTCCGAGTTCCTTGAGTATTTTGTTCCAGCCCCTTTAGGCAAGCTTGGATCTCTGACTCTCTAGCTGCGATAGCAGCTAAGAAGCTTTCCTTCCGTTGTATGACGAGAATCTGGGCTGGGATAGGTGACTCTGTATTGACAGGAGGGGCCGAAAGAATCACGGTGGGAATTACGTCCTGCAACAAAATTTGTAAATGCGTTAGTCATTAAGGGGTGGTTTAAACCTTTCTTTTGTACGACCAGGAATTTACCTGTCGGTGCTGCTGCGCACGCAATTTTCCACTTCGCATACGCTTGCGGCTATGCTGCGGCTGCTGTAGCCCTTGTTGCTGTAGCTGTTGGTGTCGTAACTCTCGGTGCTGTAGCTCTTGGTGCTGCAGCTGTTCTTGCCGTTGTTGTTGTTGTTGCAGTTCTAGTTGGCGCTGCTGCTGCCCATAGTGTTCCCATTGACTCCTCATTTCTGTGGATGCTTGTGGGGAGCCATCATCCTTAACATCCGAAACCAACTGAAGTAAGGATATGGCGTGCTCAGTTTGGGTTTCTCCAGCGCCCAATTCAGTCTCTGATGGCCCGTATTCCACGGCCACCACCTCTTCCGGGGAGTCCTCTTGGGGTTCCAAGTTGGTACACGGGTCCCCTAGTTGACCAAGAGTATCTGTAAGCTCTTGATTTGGGCTTTCTGTTGCTGGCGCTGGGGGTATGCCCTGTTCTAAATTCCTAATAAGTCATCTCTCCGTGGCAAGTTGTCAGCTGTGGATGTCCACTCACCCATTGACCTTGCTGGAGATGTTCTAGGACTGTTTCTGCTAAAGTATGGAGAAGGATAGATGAAGTAGACATGATGATGAGATGTCTGAGTAGAGATGCGGCTTATATCTATTGCGTTGGACGTTAAAATAAGGTATTTCCCAAAGGAGAAAGGGGCTCGTGCCTCCTTGGGCGGGGCGGGGCGGGGCAGAATGCCAAGTCACCCCGGCGGAACCGACTGAACTATTAGCAAAATACCTATATTGCTATCAGGGGTCCGGAGTTTGCTAGAATTTTGACCAGAGAACAACTAAAGTGATATTTTGCTTTAGGCTTGGAGATTCCCCCCTTTTTTTTTGTTTTCTTTTTTTGTGGCACGTGCTGAGCATATACCTAGAGTTATTTTGGATAACGAGAAGGATATACAGTCACTGTCACTCCAGATGCAGAGAGACTCCTCGAGACAGCTTCTTTTATATCGAACTGTAATAAAGCCACCCATCTGAATATTGACTGGCGGGTTTCATTGAATGCTGATCTACTGAAGCAAAGCCCTCTGATAGAAAAGCAGGCACGACTTTGATTTCTGCAATCGGGCTGAACTATTATGAACAGCAGGATTAAAAGGAAGGGAGGATCCCAGAGCGCCTGCATGCCATACCACATCAACAAAGATTTCGTCTATATCTATGATTATACGCTTTCGCTTCTTTATACCCCTTTTCTTACTCATATCATGCATTACACTCGTTTACTCCCGTTTACTCTCGTTCGTTTTCTGTAAGTTTACATTTAAGCAATTGTATCTTGGGAGTTTGTTATTTGTTTTAGTCCTTCTCTTATCGGTCCACTTTTATCATGGGGCCCCAATGGTCTGATCTCCGTTCCAAAAAGAAATCGCGCGATGGAAGCTCCCAGACAAACAACATCTCACCCATCCATCAACGACGAATGAACCAGGGACAACGCGAGAATACACCGTCAATTGTCCCCTCTGGCATCGATGAACACTTTGCCAATTCCCAAACTACAGGATATCCCATACCGCGTGGGAAGTTTGTCCCCCTAGAGCCACGGAAAGAAAGCCTTGTCCAAAACAGAACTGGACCAACACAAAAACGCCAATTTCAGCGCAGTGATTCCAATCCCTTGGACGGTGAAGACTATGTTACCATACCCTTACCCAGAGCCAACCTTGGAGTCAAACGATCATGTCCACAACCCACGGCAGGAAAAAGAGCAGAACTGGCAAACGTATGGCGGGGCCTTAAATCAAGAAAGACGGGTGTTAGGGACCCGAATTCATCTTATCCCGTTGACGCACGTAAGCCCAAGAATCCAGAGGTCGGCCTCACCAACAGTGAAACCGCCAAAGGCGAATTGACCAACCGTGATACATCGCGCCGTCTTACAGAATGGGTTGCTTCTCAAGCGCAGAGAGAAGAAGGAGGTTCTGGCAGGATTCCAGCACAGCCACGCGATGCTGGAGTTGAGGCGGAATCCAATGTGCCGCCGCAGCAAATCAAAGGGGACCGTCGGTTAGGTGCGTTTAAATCAATAAATATTCCGCTCGGTTCTTTGATCAATCAACTGACAACCAGGAGGGGGGGGGGGGGGGTAAAACAGGCTGCTCAACTCATCCCAGGGCTATTAGACGCCGGCCACTTTTCTCCGGCCCAAAGGTGTGGGCCAGTGATAATGAACTCGCGCTTACTGACTGCTCCTCAAAGTTTGGCGACGAAGAAAATTGGCATGATGTTGGGGAGCAATGGTATGATGAGGATGAAGACTGAATATCGCATGACGCTTCGTGTGTGTGCTTTAGCGGCTTGCAAACACGTTTGGGTTTCGAGTCCCAGAACTGGCAGTACAGCTTCAGATCAGGTGTCAAATTGTTGTCTCAAAGTCTTGATTTCTACCCCCTTTTGGAAAGGTCGTACAGCTATGTAATTCTAGCATGCATTTCTCGTTTTCCTGCAAGTTTTGGCTTCTGCATTGTTGTTTTCATGTTTCAATCGTTCTGGGGTTTGTTAGTGGGAGTACCTGATCTTACGGGATCGTAATTATTGGAGTTTAGTGCCATTCTTTCTTTCATAGATATTTAAAAAACACCACAGCAATGCAGTGTACAGTCCGGAGTACACCAAGTTCCCCCAGCTTCTCACGATCTGCTAGACAGGAAGAATCTGAATTGTAGCGCCTTTTCAACTCGTGTAGGTTTGGGCCTCTCGTCAACTCTGCAAACTTATCTCTTACTAAATGTCAGCACGTAAACCCAGGCGAAGTTCAAAGGCTCTTCGCGAGTCAGCAGCGGCCACTGGAGCACATACAAGGGCCATTCGAACAGCCCATTGATATCATACTATAAAGTCCGCGTCAAGAAGAACAAGGGCCACCATTGATGGAGACCGGACGATAAGGATGGCGTAATCTTCACCGTAATGAAAAAAAAAAAAAAAAAAAAAAAAAAAAAACCTTTGAGAGACAAAGAGAAAACGCTGCAAAACGAGCAAATGTGGTTTAGAGTCGGATCGAATGTTGGATATATATAATTATGGCAGTCCAAAGGAATTATATTTTGAAATGCGGAGAGATGCAACGATTCGGCATGGTGGTATCCCGGAGTGCGGATGTAAGTTACCCGACGATGTATTCGGCCCGAGCAGTTCTATTCCGTCTATTTGCCATAACGCCGAAACAAACGTGGAACACCAACTTGATATCAACATGTTCAGGCCTATTCTTCGTGCCTCACCTCCAGGCACATGCATTTACTCCATTTCACGCCAGGTACGCACGTTGGCCACCAAGAAACAGCATTCCCTTCCCGCAGCTTATTACCGCGGAGGGACTTCCCGCGCTGTTTTCTTCAAACAAGACGATCTCCCGCATGACCGAAAGCAATGGGCTCACATCTTCCGGAGCGTAATTGGCACTCCTGATCCATATGGTCGCCAGCTAGATGGCATGGGAGGCGGCATCTCAAGTCTCTCCAAAGTCTGCGTAGTTGGTGAATCTACGCATCCGGACGCCGATGTAGACTACACCTTTATCGCGTTAGGCGTTGAGACGCCTGAAGTTGACTACTCCAGCAACTGCGGCAATATGATAAGTGCTGTCGGTCCTTATGCCGTTGATACTGGTCTTTTTTCGACGACCACTACTACTACTGGTGTTTGTGGTTCCCAATCAGTAACAGTGCGCATCCACAACACCAATACCGGCAAGATTATTCACTCCTCGTTTCCCATTATAGATGGGGAGGCCGCGGCAAGCGGCGACTTTTCTATTGATGGAGTCGCAGGCACAGCAGCACGCGTGCAGTTGGACTTTGTTGATCCCGCTGGTTCTCGGACGGGGAAGCTTCTCCCTACAGGGCAGATCCGGGATATATTTGACGGCATCACAGCCACATGTATTGACGTTGGGAACCCCTGTGTATTCGTCCAGGCGGCTGAATTGGGTGTCCCGAGAGATATGACACCGGATGAGATCACGGCGCATCCGGATCTGCTTCTACGTCTGGATTCTATTCGCCGTCAGGCAGGCGTCAAGATGGGCTTGGCTGAGACGCCGGAGAAAGTTCCAGGGAGCGTTCCAAAGATCTGTATTGTCTCTTCACCGACGAACGACGCCCGTGCTAGAGAGCAGAACCAAACGGCTGAGCAAGTTGACCTCGTCGCCCGCGCGCTATCCGTCGGTCAGCCGCACAAGGCAGTGCCTATTACGGTTGCGCTGGCTTTGGCAGCTGCGGCGCGATTGTCGGGCACTACGGTAAATGAAGTTACTATCACTGACCCTGTAAATAATGCTGGTATTACGATTGGGCATGCTAGTGGGAATCTACTGGTTGAAGCTATTTTCAATAAGAATGGTGAAGTAAACGCTGCTACTGTATTTCGGACGGCGCGACGGTTGTTTGAGGGTCGGATATTTTGGAAGAATGAATCCTGAGCATTGTTGATTAGGTCAACAGGGCGTTGTAAATAGTTGCAAATTTGGCCAAGCTTTGTATTTTCTTTCGTGGTGCAAATTTCTCAGTCGATGTACATTACAATAGCATAGCTGATTTATTAGCATGTATACTATTTGACGTAGACCGGAAATACAGAAAGACTGTGCTTATGGGCTGCACTGGTCAACAAAAGGAAGAGAAACACAAGGAACCTTTCGATTCGCAGCGGTAGTAGTTATAGGAGCGAAACTCAAGGTAGATTTAAAATATGAGGAATTTATATGATAAACCCATGTAATTGGATAGTAGCCAGTCCGTGTCATGAATCGCATATTACCCGTTTCTTCAATTCCCCGAAAGATACAACTTATGTGTTGTACGTGCGGGATGGAACCCGCCACTAACCCCTATCCAATCAATATGGATAATGCGACTGCGGCGCAGCCTTCTCCCTCGTCCAATCCTCTGTTACAAACAACGCCTTTATCGAACAATCAACAACTACCTCCTGCGGCTCGAGCGCAATCCCGCCGCTCGGAACCGACACGCCGTCAGCATCCCACGCCGCCGCCGTCCGGTTATACGATTGCATCATCCGGCGGCTAACCTGATGATTATCCGTATCAGTGATCTCTACCGCAGAAACCTCCCGTCCAACCACACGGGCATAAAGTTTTGCCTTCTCAACGGCATCGACGAGCGCCTTCTCGCGCGCCTCCTTGGCCAGATTGTTCTTTGTGTCGTCCGTCAGGCGCCAAGTGATCGACTGCACTTCTACAAAGGGGGTATCGAGCATTTGGCGAGTGACTTCACTGAGATTGGCAAAGTCGCGGAAGATGGCAGAGATGGTCGCGGAGGCGGTGTATTCGCGTGGGCCGTTGGGTTTGCCCTCACCATCCTTGGGGACCTTTGATGAGGTCGAGACGGAGCTTACGGTAAAGATCGTGATGGGGGCGTCGGGAGTGGCAGCGCCCTCTGCTGTCTTTGGAGACAGGAAGGTAAATTTTTGGTGAAGATTGTTGACTGTGGTGGTGGCATTCTGGGCTGCTTCTTCTTGGTTTGTGCTCTCTGCTGCAATGCGCAGGGTGACAAAGGCTCTCTCCGCCGTGCGATTGAGTTGGCAATTGCCAGAAACTCTGATTTCGAGAGGAGGCATGGTTATATTTTTGCTGCAGCTTGTGGGTTTAAAAGAGTCTACTGGAGTCTGTGGTGTATGTTTAAGACAGGAGTGCAGGATGCAAGGGTATGTCAAGAGCAGCAGTACTAGTAGTCTGGAGCTTGCACAGATTATGGTATAAGGAGCAAAAGATAGAAAACAGAAAAAGGACCATAAGAATCGGAAAAGGACTGGACCCCAATGCTTTATACGTTGTATATCCAGTCCATGTCGGGCCTGGGGACTCCAGCGATTCCCCTCAATGCACGCAGCTTATAGCTTTGACCAATTGGAGTTTCGAGAGCCCTGAACCTGTCGCACGGTTTAGGCACCAGGCTATAAATGGATCACTATTCCCCGCACTCGTCTCTGGGCAAAGCACCCCCATCGTCAACTGTTGATGTGATGTCGGTGTTGTTGCGGGAAGGCAACCTGGGTAGGCTGAAAGGAGGCTGAAAGAAGGAGGTTCACCATGGCACATTTTCAACGACACTGCCTTCTACAAATATAATGTCCCCGCCATGAAATTAGTATTATTAACCATGTTGCACAAGTAGCTTGTTGGTTATATATAGCTTTCCGATTTATTTACATATGTGTATCTGTCTATGTATATTAGCGAGTCCCTGACACGCCTAGAAAATCTCTCACAAACCTTCGAGAAACCTTGGAGTAAAGATATATATATATAAAGAAATCAACCCTGTAGCAGTGGCTGATGTACATAAACCGACATATTAAGGTCATGTATTTTCAAAAAGAAAGTGGGAGGAGTATGCGAGATCAGAAAGGAACCGTAAGAGTTGAGCTGCAAATGTGACGGAAGACTTTCTTCCCGCCCGTTCCTCACCGGAAGATAGGATTGATAATGGGGATGATAGCCCTAATTTAGGTTAGCACCAAGTCTAAGTCCATCAACTCTAGACACACAAGTAGTAAGCAATTAATATGAAGGGAAAAATAGTATAAGCAAGCTGTATACACAAGACTCCTCGAACGCCCGATAATGATTCGAAAAAGGATTTGCCGCTATAAGAGATGTTGCGCGAAACAAGTTTGGCCGAATCGAGAGTGGCTTTTTTCAGGGCGCTGATAAGTTGAGAAAAGAATATGTCATAAGAGAAGGAAAAAAAATGAATAAAGTTTGTATCAATGAAAAGAAAATGAATACCAAAAGCAAAAGCAATAAGTCCCAACCATGTAAGTCTACTCATCCGCCCCTCCTCCTCTCAGCAAACTCTCTCGCAAACAAAAGAGCGGAGGGGACAGGGATAGGAAAAATAAATAAGAGAAGAAGGAAAAGAGAAAAAAAACCAGAAGGAAAACACGAGTGATAGATAAGCACACCAACACACAGAAAGTGACATGAGAACTTTTTTCTTTCCCCACCCGCCCAAATACCGATAGCAATGCCATTAAACAATTATTAAATGGCGTCAATGCAGCCACAATTCTCAATTTTGCTGTCCAGCCTTTACAGCCGTACTCTGAGCTGCAACCGGTGGCTCCTCATCAGGCACACGCAACTCGACAACAGGCATGTCATCATCGTCATCTGCCGTATCTGCCGGTTGTGGAATCTTCTGTAGAGGCATCGAGTCCGCATCGGCATCATCGAAATCCATGCGCGAAGAATAGTCCCCATTGTGCTCTTGATCCCGGTCTCCCTCTTGGAAGTCAGTCAGCGGGGCTAGGCCTGAGTCTGTATCACTAACGTCCCCACCGCCAACAGCTTTGTTACTCGCGTCGTCGTCGGCGTCCTCGTCGCCATCGTCGCCATAATCGGAATTAGCTGGAGCAGACAAGAGGGCGGCACGGTCGAACGACCAGCTAGGATGGTTAGAGAAATTAATCCCTGTACCGATGCTGTCGTCGTATCCTTCATCCTCTAGATCCATGTCTCCGATAGGGTACTGTGCGCCATAACCATGAGCATGTTCCGAGTATTCTGGGAGATCGTCGTCATTATCCTTCGCCTGGATTCCGCCCCGCAAACCACCATCTCCCGCTTGGTGAGTTGCTCCGGCTCCGGTTAAAGCGCTCGACGACCCATTGCGGGAGGAGCCGCCGAGGCGCCGGCCTTCCCCCGAAGGAGACGGGGCACCGGAATCAGACTGCGAATCAGAGTCGGCTAGGCCCGGGTTGTTGGCTTCTTCGGTGACCCTGGCCAGATACTCCCCGCCTAAAGGGGCGTCAGAGCGGCGGCGATAAAATAGAAGATAAGCGGCAGACGTGACTACAGAAGAGGGGTTGTTTCTCTTTGAGACATGAGAATCTAAAACGATGTCAGCTACTACGAAATTAAAAGTTTACTACGGGACAGAGGAAGTTCTCACCATTGTATTCATACCAACAATCGTCAATAAAGTTCTTGGCGAATGCTGTATAATGTCCTCCTCCAAGGCCGCCGTAATGATTATCGACAGCAATTAGCTCATACTCCAAGCTCTTGCCCTCCTCAGGCATCTGGACCCGGCCAGTCATATCCAATTCAAGCGGGAAATCGACAAGAGCATCGATCTTGTCCCTGAACCCTCTGTTCGCACTGAAGCGCTTAAGATGCATCACCAAAATATCCGGGGACTTCCATAGTTCGAATTTCTTCGAAGCGCGAACGTGCTTCTTACACCTAGGACAGTACCACGCGTCATTCTCAGAAAGGATTTCTTCCTTTCCGAACTCATCAAGACACTCGCTGAGGCTAATGCCTCGCTTTTTGCGCGTTTGGCGCAACTGGCGTTTCTGGGTCAGTTCCGGATCAGGGAGGCATTCGATGCTCAACCATGTTGGGGAACCCCGCAGGGCATCGTCATCACGTGGGTCACCTGAAAAGAGGGCGTCATATGCGTCCTCCTTCCAATCTAGAACAATGCCCTCTCCGGCACGAATCAGGGGTATGGGATGAGGCGGACCCTTGCGCGCTGAAGACTTGACTCTTCGGCGTCCCCCATTCTTAAGAATTGTTGGATTTGGGGAAGTATCCGAGCCGCTTTCCGTAGCACTCTCGTCCTTGGATTCCCGGGAGCCCGAGTCATCAGAGTCGTCAAGTTTCGGACGATTGACACCTACACGGCGAGCAGGACCACTGAGTTCGTCCTCACTGCTAATAGGACTGCTTTGCGGACTAGCAAACCTCTTCTTCGCAGGGCCACGCTTTATTTGCTTCTTGGGTAATCTAGAGGACATCAAGTTGAAATCTTTGAAATCATCAAGGGAGGACCATCCAGTAGGAACAGCGTCGCTCGATCGCATGACTTTCATATCGAACATATTGCGGAGCATGGGAGGGATAAAGCTCCCGGGTCGAAGGACCTTTGGAATTGAAGAATCGTCCGGTTTCGCGTCGGCTTTGCATTGTTGAAGGGACGGGTCCGAAGCATCTCGCATGGAAACATCAACCAAACCGTCTTCACCATCAACAGAAGACACCTTGATCTTGGGATCCGAGGAATCAAAATCGTCGTCATTGGTGACGACGGTATCGGAATCCTCAGCAGCACTGGAATTCATCACAACATCCCCTTCATCTTCACGAAGGATGTCTCTCGATGTCAGGTTTGCCGCATTGCGTAAGACTTTGCGGAGAATGCTGTCATAATCAAACGCCTCTTCACGAGTAACGATAGTATAGGAAGGCGCACCGAAAAGCTGACGCGAATTCCTAGCGCCGTTGGCTTTGTTGACACGGTTGAAAATTGGAATGAGCATCCTGTCACACTTCGGGGACTCGAATGAAGGGACCTCCTGCTCAGTGGTAGAACTATTGCTGAAAACAAGGCTTGAGTAAGCTCGTTTGGGAGGCTTGTCTGGATCATAACTGGTGGGAATGGATTCCACTTCGAAAATACCAATATCATCCGAGCCACCGATCTGACAATCCGCGATACTTGCTGTGTTTTCAAACATCTTATAGAACCTTTGCTTGTAAACCTCGGCCATGATGAGCCTGTTCGCGTCAACTTTTACTCTCTTCCCGACATATTCCTTTAGTGCCTTGATGCTAGCGTTTTTGTCGATGTCGACATCCACTCGAACAGGCCGGGAGTTGAGGGGGAAAAAGAATATTTCCTTGCTCCACAGATTCTCGATCGGTAGTTGCAAAGTGAGGTTGCTGAATGGGTCGAAGATGATGCTAACTTTGTCGCACTCAGGACAGACCACAGTGGACTTGTACATGCCCGCGAAAAGGTCAGTGATGACCGAGTCATTTCGTGCCGTATAAATTCCCCAACACTCATCAGCAAACTTCTTCAGTGCATCAGTGTCATGAACCATTTCGTCAGTCGAATCGGGCTTTTCGATATATGGCTTCTTCTGGATTCGGTTCAAGTCCTCCTGGAGGCCATCTAGAAGGAAGAGCACGAATTCCTGAGAATCCTGTTGCCCGTAGCCGGAAAATGAAGGCCCATATCTCCCAATGGTCTGCTTAAACTGGCGGGGAGCGATGGAGGACGTTCCATTTTCATCAAACATTTGATGCAGCAAGAGTGCGTAAGCTTTAGCCACATTTCCGTCATGAGATAGCGGATTGCTTGGATTGAGATCTCTTCTGTATTCATCCTCTGTAGTCAAAATGAATGGTTAGAAAATCATTATTTCGCTTCGGAAAGGAACAAATATCAAGAAAACTAAACTTACGAAGGAAATACTGAGTCAACTCCTCCACACTCCTCACACATTGTAACGCGGAATTCATGTAGCAACTGTTTCCAAGGTTGCTCAGACCAGTAACACCGCGGGAGCGGCCGTCTTTACGTTGCCTTCCTCTTGTAACAGCTCCAGTAGCGGGCGACGCCCTCCCGCTGGTAGTGGCGGTTTTTGCTTTTACGTTGTTCTGCAACGCGCCGTTCTTAGCAGCGGTAATCGCAAGCCTGTTCGAGCTTTTGCCGGAGAAATCAGAAACCCATTCTCCGCCACCAGGGCCGCCAACTTGTTCTTCCAGCACAATGACATCGTCACCCCCAAGGCCCACAAGGTGCAGGGTGGAGGATTTGCCGTTAAACTTTGAGTTCGAAGTCTGGTCTTTCGTTTCAACCAATTCCCGTTGAGGACCTTCAACAAGAGCAACGAACTTGTTCGTATCTAGCAAGAGGCTATTGCCCGCGTTGGCAGTCAACGTCGCACCAGGGGCAGGAGAGGCGCTCCTTGACGCCGCTGGTGTAATTATACCAGATGTTGCAGTGCTGCTCAGTCCTTCGAGGATTCTCCAGACACGAACTTTCGTAGACATGTCAATGGATGCGAGGCTTTTCACATCCCGCAACCATTTCTGGAACGGGGTATGTCTGCTAGCCAAGACTTTTATAGGAGCGCGGGCCTTTTCCTGGGCAATCTGCGACTGGGGCTGTGAAGGATTGGGAAGCTTCAAGATGGTGAAGATCGGGGGGTTAAGCTCGTACTGGAAATGTTCCATAGTTTCATCGACAGCCGTATTGTGGGCATAGCGAACAATGGAAGGGGAGTCCCGGGAGTGCCCATACCACTTCAAGATTAATTCCCAAGCATCTTCGGGCAAGACTTCGAAATCTTCTCCCATCTGCAAACCGGGCCGGAGAGGAACGAATGGCTCACCAGCCTCGTCTTTGTACAGGGTCGAAGGATCTGTAACTAAAACAAGGTCTGAGTTGTCAACGGGTCCAATTTCACCTTCAGAAGCGGTCTTGTCCGCTTTCTCTCGCGGTTGACCTCCTTGGGAGCTTCTCGAAAGGACGCGATTCAACCAATTCGCAGAAACCACATAACCTTTTTGTTTCTCCTTCAATGGCTGCATCAGCATCTTCTTCACAGTGGCGACCTGCTCGTCAATCGGGGGGCAGTCGTGGCTGGCGTGGGAAGAGGCCTGGGACCTGGTATCCTCTCGTGTGGACGAGGTGTACGTCGACATGCTGGAAGGCGTAGGGTACACGTTATCGGAAGAGGTATTGTTGGTATCCTCAGAAGAGGAAGATTTGGCATTCTCGCGCCTCGCCTCCGCGGAATTTTCCTCCTGCCCGACCATATCCACAGAGACAGCTCTACGTTGCCGCGTTGGCCTGTCTGTCGGTTTCTTGTTTTTAGATGCGTCTTTCTCATCATTATTGCCAAACGAATCCGTCTCCATCTCCACGTCTTGAGTTTGGCGGTGATCGTCCTCGCCCATCTCTGCAGCGGGCCTCTTCAGTTCCTGCCGACCATTTTCCGAGCCATCATCCACCACACGAGGCGAGCCTTGTACGCCATCTGACGCCGACATATCTGCAGGGGACTCACTATTAAGGCTGAGTTCGGCGTAGGCTCCGGTCGGGGAGCTGGCGACGGTATTGGAAGAGTCTGGAGAGGGAGATGGTCGACGCCTGTGCTTCTTCCGGGAACGCTTCCTTCGACGGACTTCCGGGCGGAGATGAGCGGGGATATATCGTGGAGTAGAGGAGGTCGAAGCGGAAGAAGGGCGTGTAGTAGTTGTGGTGGGGTTGTTGTGGGAGCCCGAGGGAGTGGGACTAGGGCCAGTGGAAGGGAGTACAGCAGACGAGGGGGAAGAGAAACGACGATGTCTACTGTGGGAAGGCCTCCTTAAGCTGGAAGAGGAGCGAGAGTCGGTAGAGAGATTGCTGTTGATCGTATGGCGGCCACGGGCACCAGCTTTGCGCTCAGCAACCTTGCGTCTCTTTGAAGAAGACGTTGTGAAAGTGAGCTGACCACCCACAGTGGCAGCTCTAGAACGCCAAAGAGAGGTTAGGGCACAGTCAGTAAGGAGGGGAAAAAGGAGCAAGGCGAGTATAGCAGGTTTTATATATGTAGAAGTTGTTAGGAGAGCGGTGGGAGTGGTGGAAGTTGGTTGATAGTGATGAAGCTGCTTGCTGGGTGGTCAGCCTGGGAGCGAGAGGGAGGGAGGGTTGTATTGTAAGCAGGAATACCACACTAACAAGGCACAGGAACACACTCTGCAGGTCACGCTCAATCATCAGGACCTCATGATAATATGTGGAGTTAAGCAGCTCTAGACAGAAGAAGAAGCAGCAGCAGCAGCAGCACAATGGCTAGTTGCAGGTCAGCACAAATCCAGGCAATTCCCTAAGAAATGGCTAGGGGATGGTTGGTGAGTGTGAAGAAGTTGACGTTGAAAGCCAAAAAAGACAAGACATCATGCCAAGCCCTGTATGGTATTGCTGTATTATTACACCACGCCGCAAGGCATTGTGTATTGTACACGTATTGCCACTGTTCTTCGGTATTTATTACACAGTACGTGGTATACTGAACAATATTTATTTCTTATTTCTTTCTCTGTATGCCATATTCTATATCATAAAGATATCATATAATAATGTTCCAGAAATAGTAAATATGAAAATGAAAACATGACGACTTATGATGTAAAGAATGCTTTTCTTGATCTGCGGCTATATTTCTTCCCGCCTTTGACTTGATATAGATTTTTGCGTATATCAATTAAGTTATTGAGCTAAATGACACTTTCTTTCCACAACAAAATTGTATACATGTGACAGACATTCTTTTTTATCACCCGAACCAACATACAAAAAACCTATGTCGCCGCTGGAAAAGACAGACTCCCAAAATGATTTTTATTATTACCCAAGGGCGGCGGAGCGGAGCGGAAAGTCAAGCGGGGACACCGGAAGAACCTCAGTCCATCGAAATCAACAACGCCCAGCACTCAACATACATACCGTGCTATGTAAATTGACAACTACACGAGCTATGTCCCCTGTCCTCAACACCGTGCTACTTCTTCATCAAATACTTCTGCTTCAGCTGGTCCACTGCCTTCTTCCCGAGATCCATGAAGCTACCGCCATTCATCAGCTGCAGCGCCGTCACATCTGCCCCGAATGTTTGCTTCCACCAATTGCGCACTTCAATCGAGACCAGAGAGTCAACTCCAAGATCCTGTAAAGACATGCCCAAATCCACCTCCTCATCGCCCCCTCGCATCGTGTATATCGACACCTGGCGCGCGATTTCTGTCGCTGTCACGTGTGCGCTTGACGCGTCGTGCAACACCTCTTGGTTGTCCTGAACCGCGGAGAGAAACCCCTTCATTCCGCTGCCGTTTTTCACCCCGCGATTGGTGGTAGTGGCCTCTGGTGTCTGCTGACGGACGTGGCTCAAAGCAGTACGAACATCGCGTTTCCAGATATATTGCCCCTTAGAAACGCCGGTCTTCAATAAGATGCCGTGGAGTAACTGGTTGTTTTTTTGCTCCGAAACCCTCATTTGGCTGAGTTGGTTGCGAAATCTGCTTAGATGGAGATGAGCGGAGAATTGCCAAGTGGAAGCAGTCGAGCAAGCTATCCACTGAAATCGTGGCGCCCATCTGCTGCACCACTTGGCGGTGGATGGATGCATTCTGACTAACATACCCAATCTCGTCTACTACACCAAGGTCTACAGTTGATGCAGCAAGCCCCTTTGATTGGCGAAACTGTGCAAAGGCATCTAGAAAAGCGTTTGCAGCTGCGTAGTTGGCCTGCCCGTAGTTTCCAAAAATGCCGGAAAGCGATGAGGCTATGACGAAGAAATCCATGTCTGCTGGGAGAGCCTCGTGCAGGTTCCAGGTACCATTGACTTTGGGATTGACAGCTGCGTTCCACTTCTCTATGTCCATATTCATTACCGCAGTGTCTGCGAGTACCATGGCCAGCTGCATGACCCCAGCAATCGGCACTGCAACGCTCGAAAAACAACGCGTTGAACAGTCGCCAGGTCGGCAACATCCCCTGCAAAGGTCAGCACCTGGCATCCCATGTCAGTTAGTTCCGCCATAAGCGCTCTGTCCTCGTTTCTCTTCCCAGCAGAGCGAGAAAGGAGCACCAAGTTCCTGGCTCCATGGGATACCATCCATCTTGCGATCGATGCACCTATGCCACGGATTCCACCGACTAAGAGGTAGCTTCTGTCTGCTCGCAATTCCAATCTTGCAACTGTCTTGGTCACTGGCAAGTCCGGCGTGTCAGCAAATTGTACCATAGTTTGCCTATGTGTTGTCCCTTTTGTAGCTGGCGGAACGCATCTTCGATCTTGCTCGCATGGAATGTTGTAATCTGGCGAATGGAATGCACAATGCCCTGCTTGTATAAGTCTACAATGGTCGTCATCTGTTGCTGAACCCAGTGAGGCTCTACTGAGGGAAGAGCGGCAATGTCGACGCCGATATATGACCGGTTGGCCAAGAACGGGTTCATGGCCTGCTCTGGAACCGTTTCTGGAAGCCGCAGAGTCCTCTCAGATCTCAATGGCGGCAGTTGAATAGCAGGAATAGTAGTGGCAGCGGTAGCGACAGCAGAAGCAGGACTAGGTGATACACTAGGAGCACCAGGGGTATCAGGAGCAGTGGAAGTGGAAGTGTCAGAACCAGTAGAAGAGAGACTCGAATTTGAAAAATGAGTCAACCTTCCACCCAATGATGTTATCATCGATAGGGGGACGCAGCGATCAGGGCCAAACGAAACGATAGACTGAGTCGAATTTGCACGCGAGAGAGGGAGTGCGGCAAACGTCTCATACCAGCTGCAACGCGTTGCTAACGAGCTCTTTACCACCGCTTCATGGCGACTCTCGTCGCTCACAGGACGTCCGCAAACTGTAAGGCAGGCGTAGCTTTAGTAATTGCACAGATGGCATCGGCCAGGTCTTTGCTCTCGGGATTGGCGCAATGGATATAGCCCTGAATTTTGGACTCGGCGACGGTCACACCAGCCCCCTGGAGCTGGCGTAAAATAGAGGGCCGAACCCATTGGGCGATGGTTGTGATGGTGACCCGTCGTTCGTCATACCAAACAGATATGTATGCCTGCGGGTATACAAGCTTGATAGCCCTTTTCATCTGCTCCTCTTGCTGTGGGGTGCGCCATGCAGCAACGTATGATTTGGCCTGGCCATGCCATGCATTTTGTGCGTCGGTGGCTGCTCCGATCATCATGGCCAGGCGGATTGCAACAACACCGTATTTCTCGAAGTCAAGGCGAGTGTGGCTGCTGGCCACTGCGTAAACACATATGCCAATTGCTCCAGTACTACTGGCTTCATCCGCTTCAACCGGTTTTTCTGCTCGAAGTTGAGTAAGGTATTCCTGCAGCGGATCCTCTTTTCCGGGGTTTGCTGATTCAATATATTGCCAAAACTCTGTCAGGCCGACCATTACAACCAAAGGCAGGAGAATGGTATTTCCCAACGAAATTGGGTCTTCGCCGTAATTGAAGCCCTGTCGAAGCCAGCGGTCGAAATCGGCCAGTATCTCTCGGCCAGAGAATGATCCATCAATGTCGGGCCTTTTGCTGACAAGAAGGTCCCAGAAGCCGGGCAGCTCGCTGATAGTGTCTTGAATCCATTCCAGGCTCGGTGTTTCGTCGAGATATCGTCTTAAATCACGGATGCAGTCAGCGTTGTGTGCAGCTGTGACTGTTCCGAACAGAAAGAGATGCCCCCCATGTTGTTTTCTGCGTTTTGTGGAGAGGATAGTAAAGTCTGGAAAATATATCGCTAAGTTGAAAATGTATAGCTATAGTCTAAATTATTCAAGTTCATCTAGGAAAATATATCTATCATATATGAGAGTTTTGAAGCTCGCATTGTAACTACGCTTAAGACTCACAGCTCACTGCGAGCATTTACACTGCATGTTATTCTGTCGGAGTAACTGTTATCAACGCCAAATTCATTCCGGGTTCCATTGCCCGCCAACTTCAGGTTGGCGATAGGTAAGGAAATGCTGGACAGGGACGTTCTAAATCGTTATAGGCGGAGTAATTCTACCTCACTGACTGCGGAGTTTTGATACTCCCAGAATACCATCACTATTCTCCGTCGGCAATGCAAAGGCCAAATGACGTCCTTTATGCAGATCTTTATTTTTTTGACATGCAAGCCCGCAGAAGGCTTAGCGAGCCCCTATCGCCTATGCAGGTTTATCAGAATGACTGCATCCTCTACAGAACGACATCTAGGCATCTTCTCCTGGTCTCACGGTTCTTCCCCGAAAGCTAGTGGAAGTGGTCCACCATGACTCTGGCCTTTATAGGTATCATGTCGGTGCGGCTAGGCCAGTGGATAAGATGCATATTCGAGGGCAAAAGGGAATGCGGTAATAATAAACGCCTTCTTCTCCTGCTGTGTGGATCCTGCAGTGTGGTCGATAAAATCGCAACAAAGCCTTATTTATTTTGCACTAACCTGAATAAGGGTCAGGAATTATAGATCCATGTCCTTCAGAGATAAACAACGACTGCATATGCGAAATTACACATAATCCCGCTTGGGAAGCGACAGTGCCGTTACTGTTATTTATTTAGCTCCTAGAAAACTTATAACGACAAAACCCGAGATGGAAGAATGCGACGAATAAAGATGCCCCTTATTGTCCGCCTAGCAAATGCTATACCTGCACAACATTTCAGGGGACGATGGTGAAAAGCATCATGATAGTAGCTAAACTTAAATGAAATGAGGGGGGAAAGAAGAAAAATTGGAGAATGTCCAATCGCGTCCATCCCCAAAGACCCAAGCCTACAAAAGAGTTGGAGTAACAAAAACCCCCATGTTCCATGTCCGGCTGTCCAAATACCTCAATATCTCACGGCTGCCATTCAGCTTCTATAAACCACATAGCACTTTTGGGGGGCTTCCAGGTACCCAGTACTTTAAAACGATCATCAGCCTTCCGAAATAAATTGTTCCAATCGTCCACCGACCTTTCACCGGAGTTGTTAACTGCCTGTCCCAGCATATCCATGCACCTCATGCTTCGATATTCCATCCAGGACACCGTGCTAGGATCCGGAATGACACCGTCGTTGATGACGACTTTTGCCCCCCTTTTAAGCACTGGGATCAAAGCGCGTAATACCTGTAAGGCATACCTGTCGGTAAAACCATGGAACACCCAGCGGAAAAAATAGACATCTGCTTGCACATGCTGTGGATTGAGGATGTTATGGACCTCCAATCTCACCCGCGACTTCAGATGCGCCGGCACAGCAGCCTTCGCCTCTTCTGTAATAATATGCTCTTGATCCTGAACCACGAACTTCAGGTTGGGGTTTGTCTCTGAAATTGCCATTGAAGCGAACCCGATACTGCCTCCCATCTATGAAATTAAAGAGTCGGGGTTAGCATCTCTTTACCTTTATGGCATGGAAGGTGGAATAAGATAGGAATGATTGGGGATGCACTCACATCGACAACTAGCCCCTCGCCAATGTCTGACCACGGATAGCCCGTCACCGTGTGCGAGATATCGAAAGTTGCCCTGCCGCTATGTGCCTTCATGGTCTTGCTATACTTATCCGCTACCAACGGGTCGCGAAATGTGATCAAACCATCTGAGGTCATTACCATAGGCCACGTTTATTCTCGTCCGATTTGACTCTTCGCTACCCGGCCATTTCTTCATCGCGGCGATTGCGTTGCGGAATCCAGGCCACTTGTCAACGGTGAACAGCTCTACCCAGGCATTTAAAGTCTCGTCTTCGAGAAGCAGCCGTGATGCCCGATTATGGGCAACGGGGCCCAATTCTGGCTCCGGGGGGAAATGGTTTGTAATTGCATGGCGGATTATGCGCCGCATGTTGTATAAGGGTACATAGATCCCGCTCAATTCGTGACACTTTTTAGTCACTTCCTCGTATGGGATCTGGCTGGTGAGCGGTACGGCCTCAGCAACTTTGAATGTACAAACGCCCTGGAGGGACAGCGGATCCAAGGCCTGAAAAGATTTATTAGTTGATGTTAATTTATTTGAAGTGATCTTCTCTCAGACTTACAACCCAACATATGTTTTTAATGTGATCCCTCGGTCCCAGTGAGAGGATGTGAAGCTCCTCAGTAGCCGCGATCAACTCAAGACGAGCCTGGAAAGCCTCGCTGTCGTCGGGTGAAATTGCATAGTCGTCCAGCCCGTTACGTCGAATGATGGAGGCTCTAGACCCTTGGAAGCTAGGAAATCGGTGATGACTTTCGTTTTCTCGGAAATGATGTTGGAAAGGAGGATAAGCCGGTTGGCAGATGGCATCTTGGTTGTTTTATCGAGCCAATGGCGGGGCGTATAAGTGTCGATTCTAATTTTCTCATGGAGATTCTCAAGGGAGACTCACTCAGACATGGGATCATCAAAACATATTATATAGATACCATAGACAATAAAGGTCATGCAATCGCGCTTCAAATTGTATAGCACGGTTGGAGCACAGCGAAAGCCGGATCTGCAGCTAGGGGTTACTTACTCCATACCCCACCGCCAGCTTACCCCTCGGACAAATTACTCCTTGTTGAACGGTAGGTGCCATCATATGCCGGCGAATCAACCATCTACCTTGGGTGGATATAGAGGCTGGATATGTTGGATCCAATTGGACGGCCATACTCCATTGGTTTCACCCTTACATTCCTACGCATTTGCGCTTTCGGGATACAATAACTCCGTTGCCCGTTTCTTCCGTTAAGCCGTTCGATGGAAGGCTACTCTCTAGCTTCCGGTTGCACTGCACGCCGTGGCGAAATGATGCAGGTGTGGTCCGAGAAAGTAGAAATAAATATTAGTGGCCGGAAAGTTGAAAGTGTCTATGGATAGCACAGTAGTAAGCTTTCTCATTTCATCATGTAGAATACAGAGTAACAAAGACAACATAGCAACAGTAAAACACATATCATTGTGCACAGCATGTATCATTCATTTTCATAACAATTGATCTCATAAGAATAACAAGACCCCTCATTGATATTAATATAGAGAGTAATAGCACCAGAGCTTCAACCGCACATCATGCGGTGAGGCAGTTGCTCTAGAAAGATCCAGGGATTCAGTGGATTACAATCTTGTCCACTTCCTCCTTTGCCTCAGTCCATGTTTCTAGGTTTCTACGAGCCCAGTCAAGGTGGCAGCGGGCGTACGATACCTGAATACGGAGAAAGTCAGCAGCAATTACAAAACTGATTACAGACGGACATAAACATACCATATATCGCCGGAGATCGTCTTCCTTTTCCTTCTGGAACCTCTTTAGATCCTGGAGCACCCCAGAACTAGCATCCTTGACATCCTTCTCGGATACCTCAAGAGCTTGCTCCAACTATAAGAACTACATTAGCATTGGGCTTGTCTTTCAAAGGATAATATTGAACATATCAAACCAACCTGCAATAAACTCTCCTTCGTTTTCCCAATCTGGTCCCGCCGCGTTCTCTCAGGGTCAACATCCACAAAGCCATGAACTGCATGACTAATCCGCCCAAATATCTTATTTGTCACAAAGTTCCCGCTGGACGTCTTCCGATGACTTGTAGGTGATGCAGCCCTTTGAGGAAGTCCCTGCGCTGCAGATGGGTGGGGTGTATCGCGCTGTCCTGGCGGGAAGTCCGAGTCGATGGATGCAGTATCTTCATTGCGCCCTCCTTCTTCAGTGCCCGCTTCAGGTGTACTAGGCACGGACGAGTCTGATACCGATCTCTTTGGCTTGACAGACGCGGGGCTACCCGTCCGGTTCAGGTATTGTTCAATTCGTTTAGCCTCCAGCTCGCTGCGTTCTAAGGAATCTAGCAATGTCTTTTTCTTGCTAAGCTCTTCGCGTGTCATTTCTTGTTGAATTCGCTTTAATACACGATAGCGGAGAACGGTACGAACGACGCCGGCAAACTGCGCACTTTCTCTCATTGGTTCAGCAAACGTTGCTCCCAATGTCGAAGATAGCTCCTCCGTGGCAATATATGACGTATCAGCTGCCTGTCCAACCCGTTCAATTGCTGCAGCAACAGTAGCGGATGGTTCGGATAAAGAAAATCCATTGTATCGTGCACCAAGCTCCATGAGGTCGGCAGCAAGCGATGAAAGGTGGGTTAGCGTGCGCCGGTTGACTTTCTCGATATTCCCTTGTAGCAGGAGTTCGAGCTCCCGTGTTGACGCTTCGAAATTTACAAAATATGGATCTAGTTCCTGCTCACTTAGGTCTCGCGATGTTGGCGGGAAGCGGGTGAGAAAGTGTCCTGTTCCTGGGGCGGTTGATGGAGCATTGTCTGAAGGAGACGGAGATGTGCCTGTAGGTGATTTCAGCTTTGCCGAAGATGAAGGAACTGGAAGCCAGGCGTGGGCCGGCTTTGGGTTTGCGGGGTCCAGAGGAGGCGCTTTCAAGTTGTTCTTGGGGACGGAGGAGGCGGGATGGGAGTGGAGGACCTCAGTCTGCAGATAGTTAACATATAATAAGCCCATTAAGCATCCCTCCCGAACAGTGTACTAACCCAGCTTGCATTTGGGTCTAAGAATTTCCACCACACGCCATCCTCTCGGATCTCCTTCATTCTCCGGCATCGGTTTAGGAAGACAGCCAACATGCGTTTTCGCAAATCAATAATTGAACTATCTTCTTTCGCCTTGGTTGGTTTCGCCGCATAGTCGGCCATTGTATGTTTTTCCGGTATGGGGGGAATGATTAGGGTGGGATGGAGGTTAGTGAGGGTGTTGCGTAGAGAGTTGAATTCGGAGTATCGACGGCGAACCTCGAGGTCCTATATAGATAAGTATTAGTTTTGAAACAACACGCACAACTCTCTACATATAAATGCGCATACCCCCGTTCTTATTGTATAGACGATATAGCCACCGCCGCTTTCACTATTTTTACCGGCATGGGTAATCAGAATTGGAAGGTCTGGGTTCTCGTCGAGGATCTGCTCTATTCTGCTCTGATACACTCCTGGCTTCCGTGTATAGCCTGTGGTCTCCTCGGCAGGCGCATGTTCCTCAGCTTCGGCCAGAACTGGTTCTTCGTGGATGGGGCTATCTAAGCGGGAAACGTAATCCGGAGGAGGGTCTAGTGTTGAAGCCGGGGATGGCGGGGTGGAGGGACCTTCGAATGCTATGAGGGCAGCTGGTTAGTGGCAGGGGAGAGGAACAGGGAATCAACAATCTCACTGGGAGAGCCGGTGGCATCGTGAAAAGGGTCTGGAATGGCATCCGCATGGCGGTCAAAGGAGGCATATGGGTTGTTGTCCTCGTCGTTCCACATGATTGTGGACTCAGCGGCAGATGGCGAGGGATGAGAGCATGGGCTGGGAATTGCGGAGGGAGGATACGGAGTAGGATATGTTTCTGTGAAGTGATGTGAATAGAATAATGTCTGTTATAAGAGTAGATCTGTAGTGTTGTTGGTGCTGCAATATGTCTGACGTTGATGTCAGTAGGATGAAGCCTGGCGCATCCCGAGGCGGAGTTGGAGATGGAAGGTTGGCCCGAGCTTGGCTGCACCACACCGTCAACGTCACCGTTTCCCCCATACAAAACAAACGACATATATTCATTCTTACCCGCATACTTGCACATGCACAGTGAAAATGTTTTGATGATTGCTTTATTATTATTGCATGTTACTAGTGAACTTCATTAAAATGCCATAGTACGACCTATTCCCGTTCTTCCAAGACCACTAGAAGCATCAGCACATATCATATTTTTAGAGATGCTGCTTTTATTGACGCTTCCCTAATCCTCTATGCCAAAAGAAGAATCAACACCACTCTCCTGTAACCTGGCGATGTGAAAGCCGCGCTGATGACCATCTTATCCATCATTCGTCGAGTATCGTGGGAGCAGGGATGTATCATCATCGTCCTTATACGGCCATGCTCTCCACGCAAGCTCACGCTCATGCTCCTCGGATTGCCGCACCATCTCCATCCTGAATCCCAAGTTCATATTTTGCGCATATTCAAAATTCCCCGGCTCTGTGCCGCCTTCCAGGTCAATCCCCATCGCTTCACGCGCCCTTGAAAGCATATCAGCAGATTCATTCCATTCCGCAGCGTCGTCCAGGGCCTGCTGCTGTTCTTCCGGCGTAAAGGAAATGGGACAAGGCTGGCAGGTGATGAGATATCCTTCCACATTTGGGTGAAGGCAACGAGTGACGCCTTAGAATTGATGAAATCAGCATCCCATGGAAAGCCAATCTGTGAAATTAGGTACTGGAGCATTCCAAGTTTTTGGTATTGGAGTGCTTTAAATGTAGCTCGTTCTCTAATCCTGTGACTGCAGTGTAATACAAATTCGCCTGTTCCAGACGAAATTTCTCCCGTGCATTCTGTTTATCGACAGCACTCAGATTCTCGTAGCCATCTGGCAACTGGGGTTTAGCCATTGTTTGTGGCCGTGTCAGATCATGCTCGCAAAACGCAGGATAGCCTGCTTGCATAAACAGTGGAAGGATAGCGGCGTCTTGCTAGTCTATGATGCTGAGTATCTTTGTGGAGTTAGGAGCGAGGAAGATATTTGGCAAACTCAAATATGGATGTCGTAGTATAGGGGTAGAAAGACCCGCGTCCTTTGGCGTCAAGTAGGGGCCAATACGTAAGAACTTGGATAGTAGGCACTGATGATCATGAGGGTCGATAGGGTCGTCAGTCTGGAGTAAAAAAGTGCGTCGGGGTTTTGGCTTTGCAAAATTCGCCAGCCACGCGGATTCTCGCTGAGCGGAAGCTACAATGGCATCTTCAGACCTTTTCCCTATTCATAGGTAAGTGACCTTGAATTGAGTGCTAATGAATAAACTTGATGCGCTTACAGGGCCCGCGGTTCAAGGACATATCCTCGCGTTCATTGAACCAAAATTGGCGCCTGGCAAGAGGGCCTATGCAAAATCGCTCCAAGTGAGGAATGCTTGCATGTGGCAGCGCTTGGGCATCATGCTTGTAGTATAGGCTTCCATAAGCCGGAAACTTGTAGGAGAACATCCGCTTTTCAATGTCGATAATCTGCTTCAGAACGTCTTTCATCTCCTCAGTGGAAAGCTCAAGCCATCTAGATGCAACGCTCTCTCCACACAAACGCTCCATAATAATGTACTCGCACCCAACAGGATTGTTGACATGGCGGAGTAAGTAAAAACTCGAGGAACTGGAACGCGTAAAATAACGCCGAGAAACTCCATGGTTGCAACTTCACTGGCTGTTGTATGATGGGACGGCCCTGCAATCGGCGTGGGAATACGAGCAATCACTTCTTGCCCATCGTCCATAGTAAGAAGGAAAACTTTGTTGAAGCCGCCCTCAGCCAATTTAGTAATGCGCACACAATCTTGCTTGTTCACAGCCCTCGCTGCCGCCTGTTTGAGTGCAGCGACATTGAATTTGACGTAACGCTCCTCGAGTCGTAGACTCTCATTGAAACTGTTTCTGATCAACCCTTGCTTTGACTGCCACAAGACAGACAAAATGAACTTACATCCAACGCCTAGATTTATTCCGGAAAAAGGTCTCATTGAAATCAGAGTCGACGGATCCTTGTTCCATGCCTACTTTGCATGACAGCAGCCGCAGCGCCTTCTTGCGGACAGGGAAGCTGATCTGTTGTAATAGCCGCGGGAGCTTTGTGCCCGTACAAATCATAGGGCAGTGAGATGACATTGGCATCGACCCCCAAGACGCCAAATACGGATTTGGTCTGCTGCATCGGGAATGCATTGTTGTTAACGTTGCTTAAGCGATGTGTACTAGTAAGCCTGAATTTGGAGATATGAGGTTTCAAGACTTGGGCACTCACCTGATTCTCACATTAAATCGCAACAAAGACGAATATTTTCTCAGTAATAATACTAGGAATAAATAGTCTAATTTTTGTTTACATGCCTTCATTCTTCAGGTTTTGTTTTTGCCGCTCTTGCAACAACATCATGAATCTTGTCAGCGGCTTTCTCCAATATCATTCAAGTTCAATGGTTGGAAGATGTGAAATGGCACCGGTTGGTTAACTACATGTACATTCACTACAGTTAGCTCTCAGAGTTTAGCGAAGGGGCCAGCCGTCAACATGTGTCGAACGTAAAAAATCACCATTTGGGCCCTGCCCAGAAGGATTGATCCTTTTTGGCGTAGTGGTTACAGTTCACAACATGCCTTAAACACCTCGCAGGAAGCTGTTGGTTCTCCAGCACACAATCCCGCTGCACTCAAACGTGTTTCCACCCAGATGCTTGACATCACAAAGTCCCAGGTTCCTACACTGTTATTGCCCATCTTCCAACCATTCAACTTGCATGGCGTTTGTGAGCGTCTCCCCACCACCGAAGGCCTGGCAAACACGGTCTCACCCTGGGCATGTTTGAAAACACTCCCAGGGGGAAATATAAATACCGCAGCAGTCTCGCTCATCAGATCCATCGTTTTCACATTCTTTCCTCATAAACAATTACCCGAGTTTCAAGACTGCACAGCGGCTTTACATCCCAAGACGTCGTTGAGCCAACACCAGCGAGAGGGAGGGGCTATTCTTTGGCGAGGTTATTGGGACTGGGACGACTCGCGCAGAGTACGATGAACTATTCGACGCTTTTTAACAAAAAAGTCGTTTAGGCGTTTATTTTCCTTGTGTTCTGTCATAGAAAGGTAATCGTCTCCGTCGCTAAATCTCGGTAGATGAAATGCTAACTCTGAAATTTGCCAGTGTATATGCGTGGACTAATGTAGACCGCTACAATGTCTCTCATCGACCACCCTCTTCTGTTTGAACTATGGAAAGAAGCACAAGAAAAGGCCTCTGATGAATGGGCATCGGCTGGATTCTGGGTTCATTTGTGGTCAAAACATATTTTCTGGGAGAAGGAATGGGCCATTGCTCAGGAGGGTCCACCCGAGGGTACCGGCCGTCGTCGAGTGGACGTCAAAATAAGACGCTTGGCTGGTGATAATAACTTCACAGTCCTTGCATTCCATGAATCGAAGCTGTTGGACGCGAGTCCTAAGGAGGTTCAAGAAGCCGAGACCCAAGCAAAAGACGCATGTAAACTGTTCATCGAACAGTCAAAAGATCAATCTTTCGTGTATGCCATCACTTCTTTCGGCACCAAGGCCCGGGCTTGGGTATATGAAAAGGAAGGCGATGGTTTTAAGTCCTTTTTTGGATCAGATGTTGAAGCAGATCGCAAAGAATACATCGAGGCACATTCCACCGACGCGAGTTATCTTAGGAGAGCTTTCATTAAGATGAAAAATGACCCGCCAATTTTGTGAGGGAATACTTGAAGCACACATTGTTGTCAGCCTCTGCGTGTCTTCTTTCCCTCCTTCTCAACTTTCCTAGTTTCTTCTCCATGGTAACTTGACACGTCGTTACCGGAGACAGGAATCCAAGGGTTATTTTATTCTTCTTCTTCCTTAGAATTATGTTAGTACCGCAGTTATTATTATCTAGCAGCTCAAGCATAGTGGACTGGGATAGAAGCAATCCAATACATTGATATGGTTACACTGAAGAGGGTCAATCCTTCTGGGCCGGGCTTCAGTGTGAGTTCTATGTTCCATTGATTTACAAATTTTCCATTGGAATATACAACTGAAACTGAAACGGAAAGGTGCAAGACGCGCGGCGTTCCTAATCACTGTAGATAGTGACTCTGTCGCCTATGTGGCTCAACCACCATACAATAGTACCCTTTTCCGGCACTTCTTGCCAGCCGTCATCTTCCGCATTAGACGCGAGCCGTCCAAATTCTCGAACTTCTGAAATGTAATTTCTCCTCTCGAACTCCTTATTACGAAGGCATATAGGGACGTGAACTTTAGACGATATTGTCCGATCCCAACGGATTTGCCCAACAGCTTCGACAGATCCGTCCTCGTAATACAAAAGTAGACCTAGACAGGGGCGATGTGGCAGTTCTTGGTCTTGGCAAATCTGTACCCCGCTAAGGCGTCCTAACGGGGCTTTTGTGATATACCATGTTGTCGTTACCCGTGAGGTTCTGAAAGGGAGAACCGGCGGCTGGTCGTAGGGAGCAAAACTCGGTTGGGGACACCTTGTTATACCAGTCCCACGGTGAGGGTTGCATGTGACTCCGAGCTCTGAAATAAACTGTGAATTCGGGTCTAACCCGTTGTGAATCAGTCCCGAGAGGATACCATCTCCTTCTCCAACTAACGGAGTAAATTTGAAGTCCGGTTGTAACTCTGTTGGCATGCGTCCCAAAAGTAATGTCCTCGAGTTGTCTGAACCTACACATTGCTTAGCAGGGAACTACGAGGTGACATAAAGTATGAGAACATACGACAAGCGCAGGCAAAGAACTAATCCTCTTAACCCATCGAAATGACGAACCCAGGAGCCGCTGATAAATTCACCCTGGTTGATGGGGGAAAATATCCAACAAAAATTCGGGTAGCCTGGTCTCTGTTTCATTTCGTCAACAAAGTTGCGAAAGCTTTTTGAATTGCCAGAGTAAGCATGAATTCCATGCATCAACCCGGTTAAGCAACAAACAAGGAGGCCCTGAAGATCTGAATTCAATTCACAATAGTGTAGTTAACAGTTCCCCGTAATGCAGTAGATATTCCACGGATTAACTTTGGGAGGACATGGCAAGCTCCAAATGTTGGATGTCCATAGAGAGCTCCCCTGCGGTTGGATACCTCGGACAAACAATCCCTTTCTTGTTTGTCAGCCATTGAATAGATAAAAAGAAACAGGTACTTACGCTATGAATAACACGAAATCCCGAATGGATACCGGGTGATTGTATTATCTCGTACCACGGTGAGTCATCTGGTGAGGGCTGGGAATCCTTTCCAAGGAGCTGTATTCGTCGTATTCCAACGTGATCAGTTGACATCACCACTTTGGTGATAACTGCTGTCAGAGTAATGCTCTCTTGTTCTAGGGATCCTTGGCCATGTAGCTCGAGAGGAGTAGCATTTATTTCTGAAGTATATGATTCGCCCTGATATATTGTCCGTGTAAGATAGATATTCTGTGAAGGGGTGAGCTGAGTTCGCTGTATTGAGTGGTTTTTTTGCATCTGTTCTATCAAGTGATGAGTCTCCCCAAGCACAATCAAATACCAACATGGGCCAATAAATCGTGACACAGCGAGTTGCAGTTCTGGAGGAAGCTGCTTGAAGAGGGTCTGTTTGAAACAGTCATTCATGACAGCCTCCGTATAGGTGCTTGCAAGGCCTTCCAAAACAAACGGCGAGTCTCTTCTATCTTTGTCAACCGGGTTGTAGGCTGGTTTCGTGGCGTCTCCAAAGTCCCGGGTCATCGAAATTGGGTCTCTTTGACGGGGTATATGTTTCGCTCAAAAGTTCGTAGCACGATTTGTGTGCCCATAGCGCAAAATACAGTGATCTTGAGCAAAAACCACAAGAGGCGTTGCATTTGTGAGCGATAGTAAATTGGTCTAGTCTAGATCTGTAGAGTTGATTCAATAAATACTATGTTTCCATTCACAGGGAAAACAGCAACAAACCAAGAATTTCAGATTGCAGAGTGTCAGCTGTCCTCTACAGAGCAGACAGCACAAGGTGTCTCTGTCATAAGACCATTGACTTGATGCCATCATTCAAAAAAGGGGAAATGAGCCCCGTAAGTCAATGGGTATCAAAGTATGTTTATTAACATGTTGAATAGCAAAGGTGCCAGATATTTTCTTTCCAAGGCTCAGCCCACGGCATTGCTTAATAATAAGGTTGAACAACACATTGCTGAAAAAGAAAAAGAAGAGAAAAAAATAACAAAGAAAGCGAACAAAAAGAACCAATTCTAATCACACACGCATAGGCCTTAGAGTGAGACATGATTGATTGCTGAGGGATAACTTCTCATCCAATTTCATAAATTGCTGTTGCGCAAACAAATGGCTTTAAGTATGAAGTTTCCACCTCAAATAGTAATAATCTATGCTAATATCCCATTACATCCCATCCAACTAGGATTGATCACTCGATCCAAGGCTCGCGGCATAATTTGATATTCCCGGGTTAGGAACGATTTGGGTATCTCTAAGCCGTTGGGCTGTTGTTATTTCTCACTTCTGTCCGCCCAACTTTTGGTCTTCAATATCTGAGTATCCGTACACCAGTAAGCCCGCCCTAGCCATCCTTTTTGCAATGCGGGCATACGTCCCATAGCGGGTGGCTTTGGTGTGCGCAGAGACCAAGTCCCCTCTCCAATTGTTTGTGTCAGGCAGGATTCTTTTGGGAGCTACGGGACTGAACACATTGAACGAATGCCGATGGTCTTTTTTTAGGCTGCGCCGGCTCGTGTATAGAGGATTCTCCCGCTTGCTGTCTCTTCAATCCAGTTGCGAAAACCATTTTCGCTTTGGGTGATCCGTATCTCGGTCTTGGTG
Organism: Helicocarpus griseus UAMH5409; assembly: GCA_002573585.1. Lineage (NCBI taxonomy): Eukaryota > Fungi > Ascomycota > Eurotiomycetes > Onygenales > Ajellomycetaceae > Helicocarpus > Helicocarpus griseus. Next base: position 90,267 of record PDNB01000027.1, read on the forward strand.
ATAGCATTGGCCCAAGAATGGCGTCTCATGTTGGTCTGTTTGCTCATGGGTATCTGAATCATGGGCATCATATGGGTTTAGCAAAATTTCGTTCATAAGCTGGAACTATGGAAGATATTTACCGTACTCGCTGGATGCAGTCTCTATCTCAGGCTTTGAGAAAGCGTCCCCGTGGTTCCTCCGACTGCCTTCAGTTCCATGGGGCGGATAGCTTGCTTCGTACGGATTCACGTCTCCGTGTGGATTTTGACCTTCAATGTCCTGTTGATTTGCGAGATCAGCCTGTGGTAATTCTGGGGCGGCCTTCATTGGCCCCTACTCTGTCTAGATTGGATGTCTCATTTCCAGTTCTGTGATTTTCAGTCAGCCCGTTGACCAACTAACGACGCCTTTTTTCGTTAGGAGAGTTGTAATTACCGTCTCATGCCCCCGTACCCGTTTTCCTCGTCGGACACAATTTCATAAGGCTGGAAACGCATTTCGGCCCTTCTTGACTCTTTCCTCTCTATCCTATTGAGTCCGGGATTTGGAAGATGTGCTGAGGCTGGCTGCTGAAGCTCTGAACTCCCTTGACTTTCTTCCCCCTGATCGTACCATCTTCGAGACCTTTCACCGGAATCATCTGTATGAGCATACAGAGTTTCAACACGGCGTTGATGACGTACGTGGGCCCGTGGAACGTATAAACCCTTGACGAGGAAGAACAACATGATCACTATGAGGAATACGATGAAGACCATGCTGGCGACAGTCCAACCGTTTATGGCTTCTTGGGAGATTCCTGCCATTTCGAATCTCGCCGCGGTGTATCGTTGGTGTGGTTGTGTTTCTCCTTTCTTACTTTTACACCAATCTCATTACAATGGCGTTTAACTCCGCGAAATGAGAGTACTGAATACCATGTTGCCAAAATGGACTGTATTCCTGGTATCCATGCAAGTCAATTATTTTTCACTCCAGGGCATAGCTTTCTCCTGGCAATGTGACACAATCCTGTATCTCAGTTTGCTTGTGTATTTGCCAGCAAACATTCTAGTTTGATTAGTACGTCGATGTAATGTATGTGTTTACTTCTCATTTTATTATGCTAGCTGTTCAATACCTTATAATTCTGATACAGAATTTCTGTTTTACTGCAATACATTACATCCGTATCTATTAGCAATATACATGAAGTTTTTCATAAGAGTTGGGAGAAATGGGTATGCATACATGTCATATATATGGCATATCACGCCCACCAACTTTGGAGAGAATCGCAACCCATTTCGTTTCCTTCCCTAATTCAGACTATACGACCGTTTGTGCCGGGGGGGCCTAGCCGGGTTCTCAAATTCATCACTGTAATATCGTCGATGTTGCCGATGTTGTAGATATTGCCCTGTCTCCTTTTCCTTTCCTTTGCGCGTCGATGGCCCTGGGTCACGGTCACCAAGGACATCCTCCTCGTCGGTCGTAGTTGTTCCCAGGCCTCCATCAGGTGCTTCATCGCTTCCGTCGCAGACGATCAAGCTATCCCCGCATCTCTCTCCTTTGCCTCTATAACCTCTTTCACCACTGGGGCCAGCTTCGCCATCCCCACGCTTATATTCCATCCGCATGCCCTTTTCCCGACGGCTCTGACATGAGCGTGACCGCTGTTTACCTCTGGGCTGTCGGCTATCTTCTCTCCTTGATGTCACAGCGATGCCCCGATGCATGTCGTCGCTTGCGGCAAGGGGGCCACCACCATTGCCATAGTCGAATCTGCCTCTCCGCCCCCTAGAAACTTCCCGAGTATGACGAGGATCTGCCCCCAAGTCTTGTTGGTTTGTTTGCAGTTTGGCAGTCACTGGCGGCCTTATCCCCCTTCCTGGTTCTTCCGTTCTGCCTCTTCGTCTCCCTCTTCTCCCGACACCATCCCGTTCCACATCCACCGGTCTCTCCCGATGTCTCTTTGGTGTCCGGAAGAAAACGTATATGGCCAATGCACATAGAAAAAGGAATAGCAGTATCGACGCTGCTAAAACACCACCTTGTTCCTCTGGTGTCCAGGAGTGCCACCCACTCGTGGGTTTCTGGTTTTGTTGAAGCTGCTGTTGTCCCTGTTCTTGGTGTCCTTGCATAGTGGGGGAGACGGGGATAAGTGTTGCCATGGCTATGCAGGCCGAGTATTTGATTCTCTGGCTGGTTATCTTGAGGAGAAAAGGGCTATTACGATGTTATATGTGTGGATTAGGAACGGTGATTGAGAGCTGTCCTCACGGTTATCTGCCTTCGGGCATTATTTTCTTTTCTTCCGTAGTTTATATCAGGAAATCGCACGCTGGCTCAGCCAAAGTCGGGGCAAGGGGGAATAACACCACCGAAATCCACAAATCAACCAAACAAAAACAAAATTAGTTGCTTGCCTCCTAAATAGGAACCCCGCTAAAAAGACAGGAATAAAAGAGGACTTGGGCCTTTCAAGAGACAAAGAAGAAAACCAGTGAAGCATCCAAGTGGACAAAGCCGAAAGCTTCGTCCTTAATACCTTTGACTGCTATACAACACAGTTAATACACAAAAGGATGTTATCCGGTATCTAAACAGACTTTGCCTTTGCGCTTATTCCAGACACCGATGAGCAAATGTTTGCAGGACCTCGTAGTGGCATTCAAACCAACGTAGCAAATACCACCCCCAGACCTTTTTCCCTACGGTATAGCAAACCATTCCGTCGGATTACCACCCAAGATCTAATTCCCTCTTAAAACACACTCTGTGGCCTCATATCAAATACCCTTTCAGCCAAGAATATACATAAATCTCTTCCCAGCGCGCACCCCGTCCGGTATCAGTCAACGCAAAGCACATGCCCAAAACAAAAACGGTGGACCATATCGTTCCCAATTAGTGCCCATTGCCAGCAGGAGGCCCTCCTCCACCTCCACCTCCTCCCGCGTTTCCGTTTTCTGGTTGCACATTTCCATTCCCATTTGGAGGTTGAACGTTGCCGGGCTGTCCATTTGCAGGTTGCCCATTTGCAGGAGGCCCGTTTTGCGGAGGCCCGTTTTGTGGAGGCCCGTTTTGTGGAGGCCCGTTTGCAGGAGGTCCATTTGCTGGAGGTCCATTTGCTGGAGGCCCATTTGGAGGAGGCCCATTTGGAGGAGGCCCGTTCGCAGGAGGTCCGTTGCCTGGCTTTCCATTTGCTGGCGGTCCATTCGCCGGAGGTGCAAAGGCTGGAGCTGCATTAGGTGGTTGATTGGCTGGTTGTCCATTAGCTGGCGGCTGCGGCGGCTGTTGCGGCGGCTGTGGTGGTGGATGAGGCTGCGGATTAGCTGGTGGTGCTGGTGGATTGGCATTCTGAGCCGGCTGTGCCTCCTCTGCTTTTCGTGAATCTTGCAACAGTTTACTGATCGTGAGCCTGTGATACATGACGAAGACGAGATGGTAGCCCAGCTTGTATATTCCGAAGGCAAAAACAGGGATCAGGAGGAGTATGAGGGCGATAGCGTGGTTTTTGCGCATGGCTGCGAGTGACCGTTATATAGGAAAGGAGCTGTTGTAGGAGCTGTTGTGTCCACTGTGTAGTACCTGAATATTGAGCATACGGGCGTAGCCGGATGATAGCCGTTCAGTGGTAGAATCGAATGATATCCACGCGTTATGCAGTGTAGAATAGCATGTACAGGTGCAAAAGGATCAAAGGACTGCAGTTAGACTGCCAGCACTCAGACATAGGATGGGCACCTTCAAGTCGAGCCGGATTTAGGTATCAGATATCAAAACAAAAAATTTAGGGGGGGTTATTGCTAGGCAACAAGAAACAGGTTACTCCAGTTGAAGGTGTTGTGATCAGATAAAGAAGAAAAATGAAGAGAGTCACATAAGTCATTGATGATATAAAGAGGATCATGCCCATGAAAGAGGTCACTTCAAATAGACAACTTATTCTTTTAATCTCAGAGGTTGTGACGAATCCTTGCACACAGCTGCCGTCATGTCTGGTGAGTCTTTATGCACTCTAGAGTTGCAGAGCACTACATATGTCAGTCTTCAGTCATCTTTAACACCATCCTTTATATCTGAGAAAGCTAGCTTCCTATACAGAAATTCAGCGGAGTATTGGTTTTGACAGGCTTATCAGAAAATGTAAATATGCTCACCATCGCCCTGCGAGTAACCAACAATGATGCATCCCCGTCTTCTGCCCCTCGTTTAAGAAGTCCTCCAATCTCCGGCGAAGCAGTGCCTTGTCCAAAACCAGATTTTCCGAGGGTGGAGCTCGAATCAATATCTCTGCGCCCCTTATGACTCGAATGCCCAGGGTAAAGACGTCTGGATTAGAGGTCCACCCCAACACGCCGTCTCCACCAGTTTCCCGCGTTGTTTCTATCAGCGCGCTGAGCCCATCCGCAACCCACGAGTAGAGACGTAGAGCAAGGGGTGCGTTTTCTGCAGCCGATATTAACCGTGATAGAACACCCGCCCACATATCTGCCTCGCGAACATCTTCGATGTATAGATTCTGCTTCTCTTCTTGGAATAAAACCGTGCTCTCTCTCTGGAATTCAGCAAGGAGGTGTGAAACGGACGCGGGAATTGTCATATCACTGGTCCCAGTTCCTGACATATTGATGGGGAGTCCAAGAAATCGGCCTGATGCTTCGGCGCACAGCGTGGCCGAGGCCGAGTAGTTCGCCGCAAGAATATCGGCTAGTTTTGAGCTAGCGGCGAGCGGAAGTAGCGCAGTCACGTTTGATGGGCTGTCAGATTGAAGGGAGAAGAGAATCGATGCCGCCTGAGCCGCAACATATCTGATATCGTCATCGTCATCGTTGAGCATGCCGTATAATACCAGATGAGTTTCTAGTAGGAAAGGTTTAAGCTCTGTGTGTTTATTGCTGAGTTTCAATCCTGAAAGGAAAGTTTTCACAGAGAGCGAAGCTGCATGCCTGGTGGTAAATTCCTTAGAGAAGCGTCAGTATAATAATCTTCAGTCAGTGTTTCTTGGTGACTCACCGTTTCATCTGCCATCGCCGAACGCAAGCTCTGAACCCATGTGTTCAGACTTGATATGAACTCAGAAGTAACTTCAACAGCCTTGAATGACAACAACCTCAGAGCCAATATACATCCCTGTAGACGCAATGAAGCGTCCGCCATAGCACGATTCCACATGCCAGTTGCATTACTATCGTTCGGTATATTTGCAGATGTAACCCATTGTTGTAGGAAGTTAAAATCCTCGGGTATCTGACTATGATTTTCGAAGAGCGACGCCAGGTCGTCTGCTAAACTTGAGAAAACAGCACACTGCACTGCTTGGGGGAGCTGGGTGCTAATAATAGAAATGTGAACCTTCATCCTGTCAACCTGTGACCGTTTATGTGGACCGAAATGCACGTGTGTATGGTTTAGCAACCAACAAGCCGTATCAGGGTCTGTTGATGAGACGGTTCTGATGAACTCCAATAATTTTTCCAATGAAAATTGTTGTACTAGGGAGATGGTCGTTTTCGAAGCAGCAATTGCTCTTAGAAGTAAGAAGGAAGATCTGTGTATGTATGAGCCGACCTTGGCTTGAGACAGAAGATCAGCCAATATATTGAAAGCATTATGTTCATCGAGCAATTCGTTAATCTGAGGTACGGCGACGTCTAAATTTAGTTAGCTAGTTTGGCCTATGTAAGGTGACAAGAGAGGTCGCACCTTCAAGGCCGCAGCGAATGCCAGCCTCCATAACATCATTGAGGATGTCGATCAATGCAGCTTGTGCGAACGGAGATCTAGCGTAGGGGAATAAGTTCCGGCAAACCTCCTTTATGCTAAGAAGGGCTGGTCCGGAGTCATCTGGAGAAGTTAGCAATAATATCCTTTTCCAACGACAGGTAGTCTCACCTAAACAGTAACCGCTCGACGAGACCCAGAGTCGCTGCAGAGAATATCTAATGCAGAGTACTAATCCGTGGACCTGGTTTTGTCCAACGGGTAAAGACTGGATAGTCGAAAGTTCACAAATAGTTGGGAGTATCTGTTCATGTCTGAGGAGAGACGCATATATCCTAGCTGAGTGTTCTCTGATTCCCCATACAGGGCTTCTGAATTGTTCGGATACAAGATCTCTTAGGAGTCTCTCTTCCTCGCCTGTAAATGAAGGAACCTTCTCCCCAATCAATTCTAGAGCCGGAAAAACTCGCTCCGTAGTTATGGAAAGCTCCCATGATTGCGGGCTAGTCTCATTTTGCTCCTCGTTCGGGATAGGGTCTTGTAGGAGTTGTGCGAGTAGCTCAATCAAGCCGGGGTACTTTTGGAAAACGACCCTACTTCCGGGCTCTGATCCGGAACTTCCGCCTAAACCAGCGTTATACCCCGCCTTGAAACGGCACATGCGGTTAAGCAGAGCCTTAAAAAGCATCAAGCCGCAGTTGCGAATTGCCCATCTATAAATATTTGTTAGTTTTAGTTTGAAAAGAAACTAAAAGCGGGAACGCACATCTTCGATCCCAAGCATTCAGCCGATATTTTCAAGCACGGCATAACGTAGCCCTCTGTAGATGGACCAAGTTTTGTATTCGTAAAAATATCCTTCAGACAGTTCAGAGCATGAACCTGCGGCAGCTTGACATCCGGTCCGCCCGTTTTAGCAGGTGGGCTTAGGCGGGCAATATCCTGACATTCATGAATAATTCGATGAAAGAGCGGGCCGTCGGGCTGAGAAGATGCTATCCCTGTGACGAGAGCAGGGAGGCCGGCGGAGCGTCGAGTGAGCTTCGATGCTTGGTCATCGATGATTTTCAAAGCACCCTAATCCAGTCAATATAGGTTTACTTTTAACTGGGGGAATGAAATATCCATACCTTGTACCAGACTTCTGGGAGGGAAGACACCCCAGGTTCATTCGATTGGCCGCATCTTTGGCAACAGGCAGTGAACGTCTGAGAAACTGCAGAAAAGGCACCTCTGTGCCGTAGCTCTGCGAGCTGCGTAAAACTCAATGTCCCCATCTTGACAAAGTCATTATACACCAGGCCACAACCGGGGACGTCGGGGGCGTATGTCAAGTTCTGTAGTATCGCATGAAGAAGCATACTAGTTATGCTATTAGCACCATTGCCCCTCGTTTGATAAAGACATTTCAAACGTTACCTGGATTCCCGCAATGCGCGCCAGGAGCATGATAGGAGGTCCTTTGGACCTTTCAGCTCGTCCGCTGCATCCTCATCCTGTCCTTCGGGTGAGTCTATGCAAAGTATGGCTCGCACTCCGATCCAGATACTCTGGCAGAGCGACATCATTCGGTCCTGATACTTTCTCCAATAAGGGATGCCACCTGCCGGCGAAGGGAACAAAGAATAGAATCTAGTAGTTGAGACAATATACCTATTGGTAATTATTAGATATTGGATCCTATTATCCAAGTATGTATGCATTGCTTACCTTAAGGCAGAGATATAGCCATGCACAGAAGTCTCTCGGATTGCATTCTGAAAGGAGGTATGATTCGAATTCAAGCTTCCCTCCAAAGTCGTAATGAGGCTTTCCACAATACCTTGTTTGTGCTCATACCAGCTTTGAGCCGGCCCCGGAGATTTGCTGCAATCAGCCAGGTCAAATAAGACATGATAGAGGCGGGCCACGGCATCAGCGTGATCAGCACGGCTAGTTCGGCTTGCGATGCGCTCTGCCCTTTCCAGAGCTTTTACTAGCTGGAATCGTGAATGCGAGTACTCGGCTCCCAAAACGTACTTTTCCTCATCATTCGCTGGGCTAGTCTGGATATGCGATCGTGGAAACATAGCAAGGAGCATCAGAGCCATCGCCCGGATGTCTTCGAATGGGTTTATGAGCAAGTCACCAATAACTCTGAAAAGGGTTGGTCTGAATATCTCGACGTTGCAGTCCCAGGTGGTTTGATCCTGACCAAGTTTGGATAAGTGCACGGGGTCAATTCTCTTATCGAGACCAGATTGCAATAATAAAGCAAGCATTTTAAGTGCCGATATATGCCTTCGATAGGACATTGTTGGCTCAAGTTCTGACTCGAGAAAGTCCACGTACCAGCGCAGAAACTGAACATGCGCTTCAGCGGCATTTCCGCGTGCCGCATCTCCGGTATTAGCGATTCTGCGACAAACTGCGAGGCCGCCACGTAACCTAATCAAAAGTTTTCGGATCAAACTGAAAACTTCGCCTCGATATTGGGGGTCGCTGTCCGTATGCATATAGGGGAAATTTTCCATCAGGACTTGAAGTGTGTCATTTGAAAATGGCTTGGTAGTAGACGGAGCTGTTATCAACAGAGATAGAGCTGAGACCCGCATGGCTGTTTCAGGGTGTACCAGAAAATCACCAATTCGATTGGAGTCCATTATATATGGTTCGCAGGGCGCCGTAGATATCTCCGAACCTAAAAGATATTAGCCTAGGCTAAGAAAATTACAGGCGATATTTTGTAGACTTACGATCCTCTTGCACGAGCCCAAGTTCTTTGGCTGTTTGGAGCGTCGCGAAGAGTACGGTAAGTTGAGCCGTGGTAGCGGCAAAGCAGTCATGTCGCAAGTCGTGGAAGGGTAGACTGCGAATGAACGACTGAAACCCAGACGGCATGGTTTTGAACAAGGGATAGATAAAATGATTCGACACAGCCTCTAAAGCATATATATTCTGAAATGCAATATATTTGAGGGGTCCCTGCCAAAGAGGATGTGAAGTGTTTGGGTTAATGTACAATTTGTTCTCGAGTCTCTGGCACAGCATAGTAAACAGCGTTCCAGCTGAAAGGGACAAGTCCCCATTATTAGAATTAAGAAGAAGCGAAATGGTAAAAACTTGAGCAGCATAAAATAGTAGCTCGTCCTCTCCAATGCTTTTTCTCGTTTCTTCATCAATAAAGGAACCTACAGGAACACCTAATCTGATGCAATGTCCCTCTAGTCGCGATGTCCAGGATTTGGAATTATCTAGCATCCATGTCTTCATGTTTCGGATCATGTCGAGCGCAGGGAGGGCATCTTTGCGAATGAGCCACTCTAGGGAGACTATACATGCCTTGACCCTTGACCGGGGCTCACACAAGACTATGTTGGGGATTACCAACTGGACCATTCGTGAACGAATTGGATCCAACATTGAATCGTCACGATGCCTCGAAATGAGCTTAATCAGTACGGTCAGAACCTGTCTCATTGGTTTCGGCTTGCGCTCATAGCGGTCCAGAAGAACCTCGAAGGACGAGATCCAAGGGGTCTCGGAACCAGAAAGCGCAAACCCCCGAATCTGCTGATTTTGAGACAGAGTTGTTGCATCAAGAAATGCACTTATTGCATTACAAATAGCCACCACATGGGATGATGATAGACCGTTGCTGGAATATGTTTTGAACAGGCATTTCCAGATGGGTATAATTGATCTACGCCAGGGTCAGTTCACATGTTGAACCCAAATGAAGAACTAGAAATCAACAACTCACAAAGGAGAATCCGCCTGTAATATAAATTCCCTGAGCGGACCTCTGGTGACTCTATTCAGCACATCCTCCGGGATAGTCTCCTGATCCGAAGGGGTCAGGAGTTCTTGGAGCGTAGGGGGTATTCGGGTATCCATTGTCAAACATATAATATTAAATAAACCGACAACAAAAAAAGAGATCTATTATGAAAAGAATCTAATAAGCCCAGACGCCGTCTATCATATTTTCCCTTTTCATATATCCCCTGTGTCCCATACAAAAATTTTTTTCTGCCGCGGGGGAGTTTGATAGATGACTAAGCGACGGTGGTGCTGAGCTATCCCAAGACGGACTAGCGTTACTTGCAAGTTTTTCCGCCGCCGAGGGAAAAATTATGGTTGGCGTCGAAGCCGCAACGGAGGGAAAGACGACGACATCGACGAACATCCTCACGCTCACCCACGTCTTGTATAGCTAGGGCTTCCCGGAGATCCGACGCTTTACTCAGGAGCGCAGCTGGCGCAGGGAATTTTTTGCTTCTATATCTGCTATTCTGTATAATTAATATCTTCTTTTCCGCCATGTCTATCTGGGATACCCTCTCCGGTCGAAAGAGCTCGTCTCCCCCGGCCCCGGCTCCCTTCGACCCGACTACCGCCCAAGATGCTTCTTCATTCCTTTCCGGCCCCTCGATGCCGGATCCCTCTTTATTACATCCTCTTGCGGGTCTCAATCAAGACACGCTAGATTACCTTTCCCTCGACGACACCGCCCTCGACACCACTCCCGGTTCCCGTTCCGCGCTCCCGTCCAGAGGCTGGTCAGACGACCTTAGTTACGGAACGGGCACTACATATCTCACAGCTCTGACGGTTGGTGGCGCATGGGGGTTGATTGAAGGACTTAAGAAAACGCCAGTGACGGCGCCGCCCAAGCTCCGGCTAAACGGTGTTCTCAACTCGATTACCCGACGGGGCCCGTTCCTGGGTAACTCGGCCGGTGTGATTGCGATGGTATATAACGGCATCAACTCAACTCTGGGATATACCCGAGGGAAGCATGATGCGGCAAACAGTATATTGGCGGGTGCCCTGAGTGGCATGCTTTTTAAGAGCACCAGAGGGCTACGCCCCATGATGATATCTGGAGGAATTGTGGCTAGTATTGCTGGTGCTTGGGCTGTATGTCCTCTCGTCGTTTTTCTCTACCAAAGATTGCGTGTTATTAATTCGTTTCAATCTACAGGTGACAAGACGGGCGTTCTTCTCATAATCATGATATGATTTCGTTTTAACTATTCGACGGGCTCCAAACTTCGATACGTCAGTGTTCTTGCGCGGTCATTAGCGACGTCATTAGCATTTCCTGATGATATTAAAACCAAAAGTTGCCCTTTACATGCCGAGACTCGTGTTTATCTTTTCGATTTAAAATGTATTAAATACCTTGGGCAAAACGTTTTCCGACCCCTCTCTTTCCACTCTGGCGTGCACGTGAAGCATCTTTTTTGATCACTATCCTCGATTTGAGGATTTTCGCATGATACGGGGTTTGTCATTTTGTTGTATTATGTATATATAGAAGTTTATGGTTGGCTATTTCTTTCACTTTCTCTTTGTGATCCGTTTGTGCTTTTGTCCTGGCGATGGTCATGGAATGTCTTTTTTTGCTCAGATCTTTTAGTTTCTTTTTTTAATATTTCTTTTGTCTGAAATCATACATTTCCTCCGGAGATTTTTTCATTCTTCCTGCTGCAAATCGCATACACCCGGCCAAACACAACGTTCTCATGGGATTTCCCGGCGCTTCTGGAACCCCGAGGGTAGATACTATTCGTCTTCTATCCTTCCTCGTTTGCAAAGCGAGATACTGCCAGTGTGGAAGGATCACTGGTAGAAACCCTCCCTACTACATAGGAGGAATTGCCACTTATCTCGAGTGTATTTTCTCTATGATTACCTGAGGCCGATGTTCAATGCGGTCGTTGCATTGGAAGGCAGTCTCCGAGAAACAGAGCAGCAGACTCAATTTCAGTTTCCACAGGCACAAGTGGTCGAAGTAAGGGAAGCCGCTGACACCGGAGAACTCGAGAAGGAGCAAGGAGAAATCGAAGGGAAGGGAAAGAGAAAGCAGGATCTATATATGAATCAAAAGTTGAGCAATTCAATACCCAGCAAATTCACACCATGTCAAGGAATGGCCCACACTCATTTTATAAGCATGATGATCTATCCAAGCTAAGTCAATCTCTTCAAGTCTGGAATGTTCCCCTTTTCTTCTACTTTGGGGTTTCGCGTCTCTCCTTGCTGGCTGATGTTATTGATGACCATGGTCAACCTTGGTTGCTGGGCAGCAAACTACAACTACACCCGGGACCCCCCTTCCATCTCTTCAGCCCAATAAAAACTCTACCAGTCACTATGCAGTCAAGCATCATGACTATCCTACCCCTTTTTCATCATACTGCATCATAATATAACCTGTCGTTTATTGTTCATCCACATACATATTTGTTCAAATTATTATCACGCAGCAGCTATCTCTACCCAAAATATAACCATCAAAATGCGTCTACGTTCTGCAGGCAAAATTGAACCCACCAATCCTGACCCAGCCAAACGACCCGCAACAGTGGATGACATGATCAAATGGCTCTGGCAGGATGGCTTCTATCGCGGAGAAGTCGGTTGGTCTGCAGAGTGGGACCCAGAAGGCATATTCGGTCCCCAAACCTCGAAGCCATACGTCATTGGCATGTCCAACAAACCAGATAACATCCACCAACAGTCCAAGCCGGGAGACTGTATGGGTATAGACGCGAGATTTTACAAAGCAGACGGTGGTCCTGCGCAGCAGACACGCGAACAATCTGATTTGGGTGGGTACGCGGATATCGCAGCGGGGTTTCGCGAATCAGACCGTGACATTGCATACCAGAATTACGTCAAGAAGATGCTCAAGATTCATAAACGGTTGCTCCCTGAGGCGTTGAAGGAAATCGACCAGCAGCTCCTGCGAGCGGGTGTGCCTGACGCGGAGGTCAAGTCGCTCACAAAGGGTCGCGCGACGGACGCGTACAAGAAACTGGCCAGGCTGGATGAGGGCACGGGAAAGTGCAAGCCCTCTACGAGAATACGGTTCCGTGTCATGTCCGATCTCTTGCCGGGAGACTGGATGACTTTTGATATCTATCTACCCCGGAATTGTCGGTTGTGGAAGTTTGAAGACGCTATGCTGCGGCATGGACTTGTTATGGACTGGAACCAGCCGTCGGCTACGCTTGATGCCAGACCTGACGAAGCGACTCAGACTCAAGGGAATCTCCAGTCCGGTGCCGAACCTAACGTTCTCGTGAAGAAGCCGGGGTGCAATAGGAAGGTTTGGAGCTATAAGATTATCGAAGGGGATAATGGTGATGTGGGAAATAAGGATCTGGAAGGGTGGAAAGCGCTTTGCGATGAGGGGGATTTCGCGGAGTTTATGCAGATTCTTTTAACAGATGAGCTCAAACACCCCAAAACAGTATTTGTTTGCCATGTAAGTACAGGGTTTGGAACATCTGCATTGTAAGTGGTACACTGACTAACACATGTTTCTGTAGGAAACAACCCTCCTTGCAGGCAAGAAAGAGCAGGAAAAGCCAGTTGAAAACAGACTAAATGACCCGGAATTTGAGTCTTTCAACTGGGATGAAGAACTGGATGACTGTGATATGGCAGAGAGTACCATTCTGAATACCCCACTAGGTCCTTGTATTCCCATTCCTGATGATTTTGACTGGACTAAAGTGAAGGATGGCAAGGTCACTGGGTGGGAGAAGTACTTTGAGAGACAGAACTGAGCTGGTTTGCCTGAACCATAGGTGTGATGTTTGATGCTTTGTAAGATACATGACTGACAGCGTGTACAATAGCCCTTCTTTTTCCTTTAACAGACACAAACAAAGAGACAGTGTTTTATCTATTATCCATATTCCCTTTATCATTTCTATATATCGTCTATATATCATTCTATTAATAGCCGTATAGATCAGAGTTGTGGCGCTAATCCCAACAAGGCTTAGCCCTCTGAGCCCCGCAGTGTGTGCTAACTGTATCCAGCTTAGTGCTGCCCAATTGGCGTTCTTGGCATCCTCGGGGCCCAATGCCGCCCTCTGATTGGCCGACCACTTCTGTCTGCCACGAGGCCCGGCCTGCCGAATCGGGCAATCCGCTGCGCCCTGCCAAACGACGACTCTATCCAATGTCGGCTGATGATGATGATGATGATTGACTGTTGGTTTCAATCTCTGCGCCGCCTCCCGCCCTCAATTCCTCTCCGCTGCTCTCCTCCTATATCAGATATCCTCGCCCTTGCTGCTCCTCTGTTGTATGGCTTGACACTCCGTGACGCCCCTTGCTGTTGGTTAGGGGCTTCTTTGTTTTCCTGGCCCCTCCCGTTGCCCCTCCCCCAAGTCGCAATATCCCGTCTCCCGGCTGTTACGAACACACCGCCAGCCCGCCGTATAGTGGGCAATGCATAGCCTTCCATTGACTGTGGTAGAGCCGCCTTCCAGCCAGGATGAGCTCAGTCCGGAAACGATGTTCCCAATGGACTCTGACATCAGCTCCACCGCCAATAACAACGCCAACAACGCTGCCTTTGGCGCATCCCCGTCTACACCCGCCTTTCATTCCGCGCCGCAGCAGCAACCACAGCAACAGCCCGGCAACAGCTCAACGCACGGCCATACTAGCGGCGGAAACAACTGCACGTTTACGAACCCGTCCCGAATCGATACGTCTCAGCCAATAAAAAAGCCAGAGCCCATTGCCATCCCCCGCACCCCTTCTCTCCAAATATGCACCGACCTACTGGACATACACCCCACCATCCCGCCCTCGAATGATCCGCGCGAGTCCGATCTACCTCTGCGCGCCAGCTCGTCGGCTACCAGTTTACCCAGAAGAGCCCCCAGCATTCGAACTGCCATTGCAGCAGCACACTCGTGCGCTGGGTCCATATCTCCTAGCTCCGTTTTCTCATCACCGCAGTTGGCTGCTTTGACAGATATTACGCCGCTACCCTCTCCCGTGCTGCTTAGTGCGTCGCCTTGGAAGTCTGCACTGAGCCAGTCACCGTCTCGGACACCGTCTACTTCTTCAAGAAGTAAATCTACGTTTAGTATCCGTAGGATCGGGTCTTCAGAAGGACCTAGGCCCTCGTCTAGCCGACGGCATGTTTCTGGTGGACTAGCCCCGCCCAATAGTGAATCTCAGCTTTTGGGCCCGGATTCTGCCTCTGATACTGTCCAGCGGAAGAAGCACACGCGCAATCGAAGCTTGAGTGAATATGTTCCGGACGCGCTTCCTGTCCCTGCGCCGCGCAAGTCCACCATATCAGGCTCAATACCGCATAATGGCTCACTACCCACTCAGGAAATCCCAGGGCGCACTAAGATGCATCGGGAAGAGTACTTGGCTGTTCAGCGTGGAATAGCTGCCCCTTCACCTGCGCGACCTCCAACCCCCCCGCGGAGTACGAGAAGTGGTTATGACAGTAGTGACACCGATATGGTTCCCGTGCTGATCGCACCCATGGCCCCCGCGCCAACATACTCTGTCAAATCTATCCGGACACAGCAGCCTCGTAGGTACCGGATGCTGCGCAGCCTGGGCCAGGGCACCTTTAGTCAGGTTGTTTTGGCTGTGAGGGATGACCCCGAATATAACAGTGCATCTGCGCCTCCACGGCTAGTAGCCGTAAAGGTTGTCGAGTATGGTCCAGCCGGGGGTGCAGACGAGGAAAGGGTAGAAGTCTCGTTGCAACGAGAAGTTGAGATCCTCAAATCTATCAACTTCCCGTCACTTGTTCAACTCAAGGCGTTTGGAAGCGACAAGAAAAGGGCGCTGTTAGTTCTCGACTATTGCCCTGGTGGAGATCTATTTGAGTTTGCCAGTCGGGCGCGGAAATCGTTATCCCCTGCTATTATCCGCAGAATATTCGCGGAACTGGTGGCTGCTGTGCGATATTTACACGCAAATTATATCGTGCACCGTGATATCAAACTTGAGAGTACACCTACCTGAGCCTTCCCTGCAATTTGTGTCTTTTTTTGAACCCCCCATGCTTTATTTCGCTGCGATATCCTTTTTTGGGGGGCCTTGCTAATTTTGGCATCGACAGACGTACTTGTCAACGTTCCCCCTTCAGTCATACAGGAGATTCCGGACTGGCGAACCCACCCTCGTGCCCTTGTCACTCTGACTGACCTCGGCCTATCGCGACGGATCCCTCAACCACCAGAAAGCCCTCTACTACGGACGAGGTGTGGTAGCGAAGACTATGCGGCGCCCGAAATACTCATGGGTCAGCCGTATGACGGGCGTTCAACTGACGGCTGGGCGATGGGAGTGCTTCTGTATGCGACCATGGAAAGCAGACTTCCCTTTGACCCACTTCCTGGAGCAAGAGGGGACCCCGCCAAGCTTCGAGCACGCACGCCGCATCGAATAGCGCGGTGTGAATGGTCATGGTTCCGATTTGCGGATGAAGCGGGAGAGTGGGATCCAGTCAAGGGCGAGGGAAGGGAAGAAGCAAGAGCTTGCGTCGAAGGTTTGCTGCGGAGAAGTACGAGACGGATGAGCTTGGATGAGATCGCGAAAATGCCGTGGGTGGAGGAGGCTATCGATGTCCCCGGTGGATTGAAGAGGGGAGATATCGAGGTTCCTTAGAGAGCTGAGTGTTCCGCTTTACTATTGCTCCATTCATCACATTTCTTTGACTTCACGGCCTGTGTTTCTCTGGTTGCATTATTCCTGGTTGATATTTTCACATGTCTGTTTGCATACTCCTTTCTTGGGATTCTTTTTCTGATGTTCCCTTTGCCTGATACCATGACGACGATTTCGATGCTGCTTACGACCTGACCACTAACTTTTGCACTGCGTTGACTTGCATTCTCGCCTTGTTTGTTGTTGTAGCGGGAGAAAGAGAGGGAGAGAAAGGAATGAGAGTTTATGCGCTGATGGCAGCTTTTCTTAGTTTCCAACTTCAGTTTACCATCTCTGATATACTAGTATTCCACCTGGTTGCATGAGCCATGATGATTGCCTGCTTCGTGTCTGTTCGTGAAGCTTGTTTTGTTGCACGTTGCGTGCGTCCTGACTTGATGACTGTGTAAATAGCAAAAGTTCCCGCATAGCTGTAACGAGTAGATGAATGCCTACAAATAATATCCCATCTGTGCCAAAGTTATCTGTCTCTTGAAGTCTATATCGAAGTCTATGCTGACCAATGCGGTTGTCCGTCATTGGCTGTTGCCGCCAAGCCTCGGCTCCCCGATATCGGCCCGTCTCCACACCAGCTTCCGTCGGCGTCGAGTCAATATCAACCGATCTCAATCAATTCTTCTTCAACGCCATCACCACCCAATTACTTCTATACCGCTGGTGCAGGTTCGCAGTCAAGCAATTTTCAATTGGTTTGGTTCAATTGACTATTCCTCCGTGCAGCTTGACCTGCGCTGCGTCTGAGCCCAACCATATACCCACATCCCATCATGCTCCGGTTGCACTCAAGGGGCCAGACGCCCGCCGCCTTCAAGAGACTGCTCTCCCCAATTTCATAGTACGTTGGCGTTTGCTGTCGTTATTTAAGGGTGCGCTATACTAACAATCTCCCAGTCGATCATTCTCCGCAACCCCCTCCCCCCGCGACTCCTCCAAAGACAAAAAACTCAACAGCGTCTCTCAACATGTTACACAACCCATCTCCCAGGGCGCCTCGCAGGCCATGCTCTACGCCACCGGCCTGACCCCAGATGACATGTCCAAAGCCCAAGTCGGCATCTCCAGCGTCTGGTACAATGGCAACCCGTGCAACATGCACCTCCTCGACCTCAGCAACCGTGTGCGCGAAGGTGTGCAGCGCGCCGGCCTGATCGGCTACCAGTTCAACACCATTGGTGTCAGCGATGCCATCTCCATGGGTACCAAGGGTATGCGCTTCAGTTTGCAGAGCCGCGATCTCATTGCCGATTCCATCGAAACGGTCATGGGTGGCCAGTGGTATGATGCCAACATCAGCATTCCCGGTTGCGACAAGAATATGCCTGGTGTCGTTATGGCTATGGGACGGGTGAACAGGCCGAGTTTGATGGTTTACGGAGGAACGATTAAGCCTGGTTGTGCTGCAACGCAGAATAATGCGGATATCGATATCGTGTCTGCTTTCCAGGCGTACGGCCAGTTCCTGACCGGTGAGATCACCGAGACGCAACGGTTTGATATCATCCGTAACGCTTGCCCTGGTGGCGGTGCTTGCGGTGGCATGTACACTGCCAACACCATGGCGTCGGCCATTGAGGTTATGGGCATGACCCTCCCAGGTTCCTCGTCTAACCCCGCAGAGTCCAAGGCTAAGGATCTCGAATGTCTGGCTGCTGGCGAGGCCATCAAGACACTGCTCAAGGAGGACATTCGCCCCTCCGACATCCTAACCCGGCAAGCCTTCGAAAACGCCATGGTGCTCGTCAACATCACAGGTGGCTCCACCAACGCTGTCCTCCATCTCATCGCCATGGCAGACTCTGTCGGCATCAAACTCACAATCGACGACTTCCAGACCGTCAGCGACCGCATCCCCTTCCTTGCAGACCTGAAACCCTCCGGAAAATACGTCATGGCCGATCTGCACGCCATTGGCGGCACCCCCTCCCTCCTCAAATTCCTCCTCAAGGAGGGTCTCATCGATGGCTCTGGCATGACCGTCACCGGCCAAACCCTCGCCAAGAACCTCGACAAGGTCCCCGACTTCCCAGCCGACCAGAAGATCATCCGCCCTCTCAGCAACCCAGTCAAGAAGACCGGTCACATCCAGATCCTCCGCGGAAGCCTTGCTCCCGAAGGTAGCGTTGGCAAGATCACTGGCAAGGAGGGCACGCGCTTCACCGGCAAGGCCCGCGTCTTTGATCATGAAGACGACTTCATCGCCTCGTTGGAGCGCAACGAGATCCACAAAGATGAGAAGACCGTCGTCGTCATCCGCTACACCGGCCCCAAGGGCGGCCCTGGCATGCCTGGTACGTTTACCCTTAGCACTCATCTGCACACAACATCGGAAATTAAATTCCAGAACTAACCCAATCTCAACAGAAATGCTCAAACCCTCCTCAGCACTCATGGGCGCCGGCCTCGGCGACTCCGTCGCCCTCATCACTGACGGCCGCTTTTCCGGTGGCTCCCACGGCTTCCTAATCGGCCACATCGTGCCCGAGGCCGCCGTGGGCGGACCCATTGCGCTCGTCAAGGACGGAGACATCATCACCATTGACGCGGAGAAGAGACTGCTTGACCTTGAAGTGTCTGAGGATGTGCTTGCGCGTCGGAGGACGGAGTGGTTGGATAAGGAGGCTAAGGGGCTCAATCCACCTACGGGACTGACGATGAGGGGAACGTTGGGCAAGTATGCTAGGTATGTGTCTTCTGTCCCATTGTTTTATTTTGCTGCTCTGTACAATTTGCTAACTAGCTTTCTTTTTCCTTTTCCAGAACCGTCAAGGACGCTAGCCACGGATGTATCACGGACTCGTTGTAAAAGATTTATTTAATTTTTTGTTTTCGCGTTTTATTTTTGTATTTCATATATTCGATCTCGCTTCTTCTCAATGCCTTCAGCATTTTGCTTTGTTATATATCCTATTTGGATTTTGTGTCGGTTACTCAGAAAAGATGGCTTTTCCTTATTTTCATTCGTCAATTGTTTCTTCTAGAAAGGGGTGCATATTCAAAAAGTCAAGAGTGTAAATAATGGGGCAAGGGCGAAGTTTCTTTTTTGCATATTTTTCAATTTCCTTATTGGCTTCTGGGATTTCGGGTATACAAAGTCGACTATTAATATGGTGTGCGCTTATGTGTTTGTGCTTTTCGCACTCTCTCCTGTATCCGGATCCCGACTCCTCAACTCCGTTCCAACGTGCGGTGGGATCATCATGTCTTTGAAAGACTCCAGGGCAAATTAGCCATCACAACTACTGTTTGCCATTGATTACTACGGTCGTATCAACAGGTCCATTAGTGTGGGAAGGCAAAGGTTTGGGCAGTTTTCAAACAAGATAACAAAAAAATGGTGTAGTATGTTCACCGTAAACATATACGTGCAGAAGAATCAGAGAATTCATCATAAAATAGTTTCCGCCTTCCAAAAAACGCGGAAAAGGAGAGGAAAGGTGTTGTATGTCTGAAAGAAGGATTGAAAGACGACGAAATTGAATATAAAATGAAGGGAGAAAAGGGATGAAGGAACGAAGGAGATGTTCTGTCTTTAACGCTCCATAACCCGGCCAATTCATTCGCTTTTCTATTCCATCCTACTCTGAATGCGCTGTTGTAGACGAATACCGCGTACGTGCAACCAACATGCGTCTCCTTGCCCAAAGCAATGCGCCGATAATAGATGGAAAAAATCGAAATGCGAAAATATATATCTACATGCAAAGGAATAGCAAGAAGGGCTTGGAAAATTGAAGATATTCAAAAACAAGAAAAAAAAATATGCATCGAAACCATAAAGCGATAAAAAAGAAAAAAGAAGAAGAAGGCGAAAAGCTTGACACAGCCATCACTCACCCCAGCGAAAACCTCGCTGTCACCGCATTCGTCGCTAATATCTCGATCCGCCGCTCATAAAGCTCCATCAAATGCATCATCGGATCGCCAAACACCACATCCCGCAGATCATCCACTTTAAGCAGGAAAGCCTCCGCCCCGTCGCCGCCTACTCCAGCCCCACCGGCCGCCTTCTGCTGCGCCCCCTCCCGCCCACTCTTCCCCCCCCGCAGCAGTATCAGATTCCCACCCGCACAAAGCGTCGACGGCGGCGTCTTCCACACCACCGTCGGCAACGCATCCAATCCCTTCCCCACCGCGTGGCTACTGGTCTTCCTCCAGCTAAACTTCTGCTGCAGGCTCATCCGCGACGTCGACTGGCGCACCGTCATCCCCCCTTCCCCAGCAGCAGATGACGACGGTAACGGCGGCGCAGGCGAGATGTAAAGATCGACCAGCGTGCGCACATATGCCTTGTCAGCCCTTGGCACGGGATCGCCCTCATTCACAAACGAGAAGAACAACCATTTCGCAAACCGCTCCGCTTTCGGCTTCTGCAGCGGCAGCAGCGACACCGGCGGCGCGCCAAAGGTGATGCAGTGCACGCGCTTGAAGCAGTCGCGCATGCGCACCAGGTCAGACTTGACCGTCTCGCTCAGCATGTGCGTGTACAGCAGGCTGGCAATGGCGCCGCCGGCGCTGTGGCCCGTGATGACCAGCGAGCACGAGATGCGCGACGGGTTCTCGTCGAGGATCTGCTGGAGGCGCGCGGCGACGGGTTTGGCGAGGCGGCGGGCGACTGAGAGGAAGCCGGCGTGGCAGAGGTTGCCGCGGTCGTCGAGGAAGTTGTCGGGCGCGACGGGGTCGGTGTTCATGTTTGTGGCCCAGTCGCGAAACGTGTGCGTGCCCCGGATCGCGAAGACGATTACGTTCATGTTGTCGACTGGCTCGGATTTTATCACCATGGCTTTTGTGCCGAGGCGCCAGTCGGCTTCGACGCGGGTTTCGCGCTCGGCACCGGTGGGTTTGCTGTAGACTCGCTGCGAGAAGCGGGCGGCTAAGCAGAGGAGGGGGTAGGTGGGGATATAGCTGGGGATGTTAGTTGACTGAACGGGGTCGTCAGTTGGGAAACGGAATGAGGGCTACACTTACAGTCGTAACGGAGTGAGAGAATCCGGTAATCGCGAATTGGCATAATGGTAGACCTTTGAGAAGTAGTTGATACTCGACGGAGGGGTTGTTCGCCGTTTGCGCACGCGGAATGGCCGCGCACCAGAGCTCGCAGAGCCATTGCCCCCACGAAGTGATGGTTGACTGGAGTAACTAACATCTGCATAAATATCAATGGTTAGCACATAGCGGCTTCCAACAGCAGAATAACCGTCAAGAATGACGTAAAACAGAGTATCGCCACTTACGCAGATCCCTCTCCATGCCACTAAATTCCTGCCCATCTATGGAGGTGATGACATCATCCAGCTTCCCGGAAAGAAGGTCGGACAGGTCAACGGACGAACTCGAGCTTTGGTCTTGGTCTGTGTCGCTCGTGAAGCTGGCGCGGGTCGATGCCCTGGAGGTGGTCGCGGCGCTGTCGTGCAGCCGATGATGCCATCTTGAGTGGTTCGCGTATGGCTGGTGATGTGTGGGCTGCACCGGAGATAGCCAGGTAGATGTTGACCGAGCTTTCGAGGGGGCAGGCGAGAGAGACGGCGACAAGGGCGGGGAATTGGGAGGGGTTGGAGGAAGGTGTGGTGAGGAGATGGCGGATAGTCTTGAGACGTCGTAGTCTGAAGGACTGTAAGGAATGAAGGTGTGGTGGGTGTGGTTGGTGTGGGCGTTGCTATTCCTATTGCTGATGCTGTTGCTGTTGCTGTTGCTGTTGCTGTTGCTGTTGCTGCTTAGCTTGCTGCTCCTCTTGCTGTTCCTCTTGCTGTTCCTCTTGCTGTCCTTTTCGTCGCTGATGATATTACCCCCCCTTCTGCTGCCGCTGTGCGTAGGAATGTGTATATCTCGATAAGCGGGATGGTCTTCGAGCGGAGGCGGTGCAGGACGCGGAGGATTACGATAGTAAGAGTGTTGGGGATTTGGATTTGCGGCGCCGGGAGGTTGAGGCGCAGGACGCGGAGGATGTAAGAAATGATTTGGATTGACGGCTTCTGGACGCATAGGTGCAGAGCTGAATACTATGGGCGTCGAGTTATTCTGTTGTAAGTAATAAGATGGCGGGAAGGGAAGCGGCGGGCTGATGGTGGGCGTGTTTGAGCGCCGAACAGGATCTGAGGCTTTTGGCCTCGATATACCAAGGAACGTCATGCTGTTTCCTGTTGCCGTTGGTGTCGCACGGCAGATGGAAATCGCAGCCAACTGCTGAGTAGGTGAAAATAAGAAGAATAATGGTGAGAAATGACCACTCTAGAAGGGCGGGAGGAGGGGTCCCTCAGTAAACTGATCGACAACTGAGGCGCAAGGCTGGGGGCGGCTTGATGTCAGAGCCCCCAGTATAGTACACAATAGCAGGAATAAAGACCTGTTTGCTGGACCAGTGGCATGGCGGGAGAAGAAAAAATGTTGGGATAAACAACAGCAGCGAGTGGTGTTTCGTATCACTCGAGAAGCATCACATCTTATGGGCTGGTATTAGTATTGGGGAAACAGATGTGCCGCATGTTTTTATTTCTGTTTCTTTTCTTAGAGCTGGCCGGATCCCGCAACCAACACGACAATCCCCCAGGGGTCCAGGCGGCCATTCAGCAGGGATCAGGCATGCGCAGTGCAGTGCACAGAGATGGCTGGGCAGCAGCTCAGGAGCCGTGCGGAGGGCGAGTAGACGGTGCGAATCTACTCGGATTTGCTCTACTAGTTTCCAGTAGAGACGTTAATATCAGATGAACGCAGTTATTCTGGATTTATTCTCTCGCATGACATTCTTCCAACCCACCGTATCTCTGTGAATTCAAGCAGAGATAAGCATCGCCGCACTGCGGGTATTGCGTGTACTGGCAACATCGAATGCAGCCGGATGTGATGGGGGCAGGACAAATGCGACCAGGCGGTCCAATGGAAGCAGCATATCAGGCGAGAACGTTGGCGACGTGCATACGGGCTAGCTCGATACAAGCCGTCCAGATACCTGATGGAGATACGACTTGAGGGCCAAAACGGCATCATGGCGGTGGGGGCAGCGCTGTTGCAGCAGAGCAGGCGGGTAAACTAAGCTGGCCCATGTCTTCAGCAGGCCTTTATTTAGTAGATGCCAGTCTTGCCGGGGGATCACCACCTGGACGTTAAGTTAGCATAGATCTTAATAATCGCGGGGTTATCAATCACTAGCATTGGCGGGGGCTTTATTTTAGACAGAGGCTTGAGGGCATTTTCTTTTTCCCAGATTAGCCTGCAGCCACAGGATTCAGACGGAAGGATGCGAAGGATGTAGGCAGCTGGATTATGTTGCGAATTGAGACGATATTCTGATGATGGCGATATTATTAATAATGATCATACATAGTGGTGGTGGTGGTGGTGGTGGTGGTGTTGTTGTTGTTGTTGACTATGGAAGAAGCTATATCGACCGCAAATATACATCAGGGGTCTACACTGCGACTCTCCAACACAGCCAGCAACTCCCACCTTTCTCCTCGTATATATTCTTCAAAGATTCTTCAGGATTTGTCTTCGGCAATGAGCTCAATCAAACTAAAAGCTGCTAAACGCAGCCACTCGTTTCTCGTCCGTGTACATCTCCTTGACGATGAATTAGAACTAACACCGCAAGACCTCCTCTCCATCTCTATAAAGAATGGTAAACTGTCCCTCCTGCACTTCAGCAACATGCGTCGACAGGGCCAGACCCCAGAGCAAACACAAGCTGAGCAATGACTACTATCTATCTACTAGCGGCCCCCAGGAACTCAACAAGACGTAGATAGATGCAGAGATATCTGACAACTACTACATTATAACCCCAGGATAAATATCCCCACTATCCAGCCCCGCAGCCATGGATGCTATGTCAGTATGCAAGGGCCCGTCTATATATAGCATCCATACTAATATATGAGCGAGCATTGAGCACTCCCCGCACTCATACATATATCCGCGTCACATATAAAGACCACCTCTACTCCCCTCTGCTCAGCTTCTTTGCCGATGTAACCAAAGAGCAGGTCCCCGGGCTGCCGTGGAGAAGTTGCCATCATTATATACATGCGTGGTTTTCGGTTTTGACGGGAAAGTGCGCAATGTTTGGATATATTTATTTAATATATTCGTCCTTGTCGACTCGAGAATTAAGGAGTAGATGGAGCAATTGAAATAGGCAGAGATAGGAGTGGGTGGAATGTATATGTGCCTATTTTCATTTCTCGGTAGTATTATCAGCTGCCAGCAAATCGTAATGAGTTAGATGAGAATATTAGGGTAAATGAATCGATAATCCCAACTTTCTTGGTTTTTTCCCGTCTTATTCAGTACTCAGCCTTGTCATTTTGACTTTGTCAGAAGATAAGTATTTGGTCATAGATGCGTGCAAAACCGAGCAGTGCCAACAATGATGCACACGGTTTATTCATACAGGCCAGGTCAATGTGAAACACGAATAAAGTAATGGAAATGTATGCTCATGAATTCCTCTGTAGCCAATATGAATGCGTCAGAAAGATAGAAAGTAGAGGATCCCAACCCAACAGTCTAACCCCTAAACAATAACCTGAAATGCAATGGTATCGGGCTGGGTAGTTAAAAATTTAATATAAAACGCAAAGTGGATATTAAAAAAAATAAAAAAACTATTTCCGCCTGCTTGTACTCCACAGCTTGACAAATTCCTGTTTGTCTCTCGCCCCCAATCCAACCCGCCTTACTCGCCCTAGTCGTGCCAAGGACTCGCCAACTTGACTCAACAGCGTCTTCTCGCCGGCAGTGAGAGACGCATCCAAATCTACAAGGGACTCGGTCAACTTAGCATCCAGCGTGTCAAAATAGTTGTAATCGTATGACGGCTGCCGATCTGTTGGTCCGGGGCGGGATCCGCTCCCACCATTGTTGGCCACTGGAAGTTGAACGCTTTCCGCAATCCTCACCCGGATGCAATGTGTGGGTTTGCTCAAGAGATTCCACAGGAAGGTTCGGTATGAATCCGGTACTGGGGAGGTGATGTCCGCTGGGGAGTATCGCAGACTGACGGGGAAGATCTTGGTTGTTGCAGATGTAGTGACAAGCGACGGGCTCATCTGCAGGATGCCTTTGCCGTTCGTCGTTGTGCACTCCGGGAATACCACAATAGGACTTTTGGGGTTTTGTTTTATTAGGGTTGCTATATCGACGAGGCGCGCATCTGCGGGTGGCTTGACTTCTGGTGGAGAAAATGCCCGAAGAATAGCCTGCACCAGAGAGATTTGCTGTACCTTGCACGTAAACGGATATGATACCGTAAATATTGGATCGAATATAGCGGCAAGGTAGAGGGCATCGATCGGGGAAGTGAAAGAGGATGCGATCACAGAACCGGGGCCAGGAAGCCGAGTGGAGTGGTGCATGGCCAGTGACCTGTTATAGCACAGTTAGAATAATCACAGCAGGCAGATAAAAAACTCCAGCACAATGCGAATACATACCCTTTCCTGACTCCATCGATCTGAAGGTCAATCCACCATATACCCGGAATGCCCAATATTACCCACAGGGAGGCCTTCTTGCCGAGGGATCCAATGGGCAACCATTGCAGCACGCAAAAGTAGGTAAGAAATGCGGTGACGAGAAGAGGCAATCTCATGCAGAAGAGGAAGAGGTGGAATGGGAGATAGATCCCCGACGATTGGGAGGGAACGGGCAGAAAGGGCGCGATTCCCGAGCCTGCAGAGCGCCGTGAGAAAAATGGTTAAACAACGGACGAGCTTTGACACAGAGCATACCTCGATCTCGGAATTGGGAGAACTTCTCCATGACAAAAAATAGGCTATAATATAACTATGCAGTATGCGTTGAGAGAGGTCGTGTCCTCGCCGGCGCAAGATGCTGGGAGTAGTTTGCGGAGTTGCAGAATCACATGAAATAAAGCCACTTAACGAGACTGAAAGAACAACGGCCAAAAAAAAATACGAAGATAGAGATGAAACTGCAACGCTAAGATCTGATGTACAGCACTCAGCTCAGACACATGGTGCTCGTAATCTACCCGCGACTCTCGGTGGTTGAAGTTGAACATTGTCAATTGTTTGTTGACCGTGTTGGCTTCCTGACTATGATGTGAATTAGTCAGCACTCTATCTCATCTTCAACGTCTTCATAATTACGACTTCTACAACTTCTCCCTGCCAGGTACACATGTCTGCCTTCAATCACCAATAATAATGGCATTGTTAGGTTAGAGCAGCCTGATTTTAGCAGCGGGTCCGGCAAGGCACTGCGCAATTGATGAAGAAGTGGCACCGACTGTTCCGGAGAATTGAGAGAGTATAATACATTATTTCGAGTTCCAATGCCTCTTGCTTCAGGTATTGATATTTAGCTATATACCAAACAATCATGCCTATCAGTGGCATTGACTACTTGTCCTCCTGTTTCTTCAATCCAGGGGTAGACTCGACGTGCTCTGCTGAGACAACCGCCTTCTCTGTGTCTCCAGCACTATACCCCTCAGCATGTCCACTCCCCGCCGTCATCGCAGCCCCTTTTCTTCCAATAATGTACCATGGCAGGCTGAACATCTCGTCCATAGCCTCCAGCGATTTGCCCGCAGTTTCTGGCAGGAAAAACCACATCCATAGCAAGCCTACCAATGTAACCGCTGCGAAGAAGAGGAAAGTTCCATACGGTCTCATGGCTGTGTCGAGCAGCATCGTTGGCACTGCTTTGGAATTACCGCTGCTCATTCAGATTCCGTTTATTAGCCGTGTTCTTGGTATGATTTTCGCGATTATATACCGCCCTGGAAGACTTACTATTGGTTGGCGAAGTGAAAACACATCACCATTGATGTACCCAAAGCGCGTACTCGAAGCGGGAAAATTTCTGCGTTGATAAGGTACTGAAACATATATCGTCAGGTCTAAACATTTCAGTGACATGATGGCTACGGAGTCCAACCTGAATGCTGTTCCAGCCAAGCGCCCATCCTACTCCTGACACATATATGGCCACGATGGCCGCTGTGCCGGCTCGCTTGGCGTGCCCTTCCGGCTGAACCCCGTCTTTTATCGATGGAACTATTGCGAGATAGATTGCCACATATAGCATGCTCAGAAACTGTAGCGTGATTCCGTACCCAAGAGCTCTTTTGCGTCCAAGAAAATCAACAACAAAGAGCGCGCAGGCGAGAGAAGAAATCAATTTGACCACGCCAAAAATTGCCGTTGCAAAAAGCTTCTCTGATTGGCCCGTCGTGCCTAGCATCGCGAAGAACTTGGGTGCATAAATGGTGATACTATTCGCACCCGACCACTGACTGAGCAGCTGTGACATTAGCCCGACCATGATACGATACCGGTTGGAATACTGCATGAACAATTCTTTGAGAGGGCCAAAGAAGTGCGATCCCATCGTGGCTTCGCGCTCCCGCTCAAGCTGATCGTGGATGTCCATCATCTCAGTCTGAATGTATGGATGGTCAGGCGGAAGGTTGCGCAAGGCTGACATCGTTTTCAGCGCCTGTTCCTGCTTATTGACCTTTAATAAATACCTCGGTGACTCCCAGACGGTAAAGGTAAGTATGAAAATGATCCCGGCGAAGATGATATGGAGAGTTGTCGGTACAACCTATAGCCTGTTATTATCCTGGAAAATGAAAATGGCAAGGTTATAACGAATGTATAAAATCGAGGAGGCCTACCCATTGTTTATCCGAATCGTTACTAATATGTATGGAGCTCCCCCAGCTTGCGAAATAGCTGAGCATGATCCCAAGATACACTGATCCAGAAAATGCGCACATGCAAAGACCACGAATCGCTCGGGGAGAAATTTCCGCCAGATACGTGGGAGCCACAACTGTTGTTTGCCCAACCTGGAACTTGGATGTTAATGATACTGCCCGAGGGGCAGAAGCGGAAATATAAAACTAACCCCAATGCCAGCGATGAACCGGCCGGCATAAACCTGTCCGATCCTCCCATTCGCTGTCATGAATATCACAATGCCAATAACCCAGATAGCACAGAGCTGTCGCGTGGCCCAGATTCGACCGATACGATCCGTCACGATAAATGCTCTACAAAGAATTAGCCGTGTGTTGGTTTTAAACGCCCAGGCTCAGCTAGGCAGAAACAGCAAAGTCGCTTACAGTAATGCACCTGCAATACTTCCAATTTGCACCATTCCTGTTATATTGCCCAGCGTGTCGGCTCTGGCTCTCTCGCTGATACTCGGGTCTTCCAAATGATATTCGGCGATGAACGACTTTTGTTGCACCGTCCCAGATATGAGACCTTCGTCGATGCCTGGTCATAATTAACGCCAGTTCATAGCAGCGATGAAAAGGAGGGCCGTAGGGGAAAAAATCATTGGTTTACCTCGAGAAGCTCCCATGATGCCAAAACATAAGATCCCTAGGCCCAATCTCCAGTTAATCGCCTCGCGAGGCGTATTGCTGAGTTGCTGCTTAAAAATATTTGGCATCTTGACGTTGGAATAACGCTGTTTCAGTGGCAAGATCAAAAAGATCTACCTATATCAGCGGTAGGCGTCGCACGAAATTCTATGTAGATACTCTACTTCACCTAAACCAAAACACGACAATCTGTTTGAGGTGCTTTCAGTTTAAGAGTGAACTTCTCTATTATATACATCAGCGCCCGGTTTTTGAATCATTGCTTCGGCCATGATTTCCGAACCTGTGCGGAGAGCGCTACTTTGAGGATCATCATGCTTGCCGTTGCTGCACTGCAACCTTGTCTAACCCCTCACAGGAAGGA
This sequence comes from Helicocarpus griseus UAMH5409, assembly GCA_002573585.1. Classification (NCBI taxonomy): domain Eukaryota; kingdom Fungi; phylum Ascomycota; class Eurotiomycetes; order Onygenales; family Ajellomycetaceae; genus Helicocarpus; species Helicocarpus griseus. The sequence goes on from PDNB01000027.1 coordinate 119,171, forward strand.
TGGCGACTCTCAAAGTTCGGTATGGCCATTCGGGGCTTTTCGGGCAATGAAGTCGGCACTGCATGGCCTGCCGGGAAATTCTGGTCTACTACTACTCAGCCATAACGAGGAACAGCTAAATTCCAACCAGCTTGGAAAGGACGGATATATCGCCGTTTCAGTTCGGGTTTGATTCGACTGAGATGTCGGCTATTGCTCTCCGCGCCTTTGCTTCACAGCAACTTAGTATGGTGGGGCCGGGGAGGACGCCAATTTTTAGCTTTTCCGGGGTTATGCAGATCCTGAGATTCTGGGGTTGAACGTGAACAACAATCTGAAGTTTAGCGGAGCACTGGGTAGGGAAAATCTCTACGGGCAGTTGTTCGGGTCCCATCTGGCCGAATGCCACACAGATTCGGCTTATTTTAGGCCAATATAACGGGAAGAATCCTTGGGTCTAAAGTTCTAGAATTGTGGTTTTGATATTATCATAAGCATTTCTTGGTACGCTTGATTCGCTGCTGGGCAAAAGCTTGAGTGAGATCAGCCCTTGCCGTCGCTTCTACGGGGTACGCTCCAAAAATATCACAAAAAACCGCAACACCCAAGATAGCCCGGAGATGTAGTTGGCAGTTACTGATTACCGTCACCTTTGAGCGCGGCTCTCAAAACAACCAAACAATTACACCCAGAGCCTTTTTCAACGACAGAATATAAACTTCCTTGGTGCCAAGTTCGCGTGGCCGAGCCAACTTACCGCCTTGAAGATCCGCTCTTTAGTCGTAAACTAATCTAACATCACATCACAGACATCAGTGATTGATGTCTCGCTTTCGGCATCGCCGTTGGCTGAAACATGTTTGGCCGTCGCTAACAATTGCCCTAGCTCTTTACCACTGGCATTCCCGCAAATCCTGTCCTTTCAACATATCCCCGCATTGATCCGATCGGGCGATCGCCGAACATCTTCATCATGCTCCTGTCCAATGACTTCGTGGAAATAGAGCATTGGCCACTGTATAACCTCTCACCTTCGCTGTTGTTTGCATGAGAATTGTCGGCCCTGAAGAAAGGATTGATGTAACGTTCCCCACTAAACCCCTCTTCGATGGGCGTGGGACTGCGGCGTCTAGATTTAATTCCATCGAGGCGCTCTATCCTTCCAAGGAGTTCATTTTGATACCCGCGGGATTGAGAGTATCGTTAACGGATACTGCGCTGAGTTACTCTTAAGACTTCTATATCTAGTTTCTCGCATTAGCTCTTTACTTGATTATCTGCGAAATTCTTACCCCCCGCCAAACTCTGCTTCCGTTGGAGCGAAAGCCTAGAAAGACGTATAGCTCTTAGCCCTTTTTGGATCAGATTTATCTTTCCGACTTAGTCCAACTTCCATCCCGGCCGTATCCCCTTGCTCATCATAACCAGTTTATCGCGAGTGGTTATCTTCCAGCAACCTACATGTGCAGAAAGTAAAAGTCAAACCTATTCTTCTATGATTTGCCATTTTCTAACTACCTAGGTGTGTTTCGGGCACCAACTTATTCGCCCCGTTGATAAAACCCGCGACATATCTAATTTACATACATTTCTCATATAAACAAACAAGTAAGTTTGTTATCTGGTGTCCCGTATCTACTTGTTCCAAAGGATTCAGCACACTTTCCCATCGTTTCTCATCATCAGGGATTCAAGTTCTGGGGTAGCACTTCCCCTTAAGGTTCACTCCTTGATCATCTGCTTATGGAAAACCCCTGGTACTTTTGATCTCATCAGCTCTGCTCTCTTTCATCAATCTCACTCATCTACCCGATCCAATGGAATAAATGCGAGGCAGGGAAAGCAAGCAGGCCGAATTTTTGACTAACCAGGAATTTCAGGCATCCAGGACGCCCGATGTTTACAGAAAAACTCGCCCTTTGGAGGCAAGGCATCCGGATCATCTAACGTGCCAACGACAATGTACCGAAAGTGTTCCTTTGCGGGTTCCTTTGGTACGGAATGGTTAGCCCTCAGCATACAGTAACAATTTTATTCCTTTAATGGAGCAAAGGGCAATCCTAGACGGAGTAATATGATGCAACCAAAAAGAGGAAATACACGGTTAGACCCCGGGTGCAAAAACCTACCCCGTATTCAAGTATAAAACTACCGCAGGTATCGCAAAACTCCCGATGAAGGATTACTCCAGACCCATTGTCAGAAGCATGTTCTTTGGTTTTGCCCTGAGTAATCTCCACACTGTCCTTGGGCACCTTCGCTGTTAACCCGTAATTTGTGCCGAATGCTTTCTAATGGGATAGCGATGTCAGTATTATATTGTCCAGTAAAATTTAAAAACCCGCCTCTATGACAGATTTTGAGTATACACGGGGTAAATATCCTACTCAACTGGGTCAACCATACCTTGCAGCTTCGACAATGGCATAGAGATGTACGGGCATCGTCTGGCGATGAGAGATTGAGATTATATTGGATTGCTCTGCAGTAACATGACCCTGTATATGCAGGCATTGTGATGAATGTTTTGGAAATAAAGGGACGAATTGAACTTTTGCAAGCCTGTAGTTGATGTCTTATTGTAATACTTTTTATATACCTACCTTGAAATGGATATTTATCTATCGTTCTATGCCTTGTCCTGGAGGGCGTCATAGGGTTAAGCCAAAACACGACGTCATCGGCTGCCAAACTATATCGCAACGCCAATCCTTGGCCCTACACCCCCATATCAATGTTTGCAATAATCCGGAGCTCGCTCTCCAATTGCCTAATATTACCTCATTAAAAGATAAAAGTCATCGGCCCCACATAACTTAATGCGTCTACACCACATACGCAAGCCACGAAATATCACACCGGTCCCCCGCAATGGGCTTCAAACGACCTACACCTTAACCAGCACCACACCATCCAGACATCTCATCCCGAACTCTTGCAATCCCCGTTACCACACTATTAAGTCACAGCCGGGATCCACCATGAGCTCCCCCAAACTCTCCCCAGGCCTCCACACCTTCCCCGCCCCCAATGGCCTCACATTCCGCTACATCGTCCACACCACACCCACTCCCACTTCAACTCCCACTCCAACTCCCACGGCCACCAAACTCCTCCTAATCCAATGCCCAGGCTGGGGCATGGGCCCCTACTACCTCATGCCAGCCTTCAACCCGCTCCTGGCCCAAAACTACACCCTCCTCTTCTTCCACCCGCGCGGGTCCGCCGGCTCCTCCCGCCCCGCAGACCCATCCACCATGACCACCTTCCACATGGCCGCCGACCTCGAGCTGTTCCGCCAGTATTTGGGGCTCGACCAGTTCCCCGCAATGCTCGGCCACTCGCACGGCGGCACCATTGTGCTCGCGTATGCGGAGACGTTCCCGCGGCGCGTGGCGAGATTGATCCTAATCGACCATCGTCTGCTGGGCTATGATGATTCGGCGACTTTTTTACGCTTTCGGCAGGAGCGGGAGGGGGACGAGAGGTATGCGGCTGCGTATCATGCGTTGCATGCGTGGCCGCGGCCGGCAACCGACGAGGAGCTGGGAGAGTTTCTGAGTGAGATTATTCCGATCTACTTTTATGATCCCGTGGCCAATGCGCACACGTATTTTGAGACAGTGGGGGATGAGGGGTTTCCTGTGTGGTGTTTGCAGAATATGAAGCAGTATGATCGGGCGCTGGAGAGTGGGAAGCGGATGGTTGAAGGGTTGAAGAATGTTACGGCGAAGACGTTGATGGTGTTTGGTAAGCAGGATTGTCAATGTACGACGGAGAATGCGGAGCAGACCAAGATGCTGGGTGTGCATCATGCGGATGTTGTTCTTTTAGATCAATGCGGACACTTTCCCTGGCTCGAGAAGCCTGATGAGACATTGCGGGCAATAAAAGACTTTCTTACCGGCTGAATGCTCAGAAATGAATGGACGATGGCGGTCCGGTTACTACCAGTCTATCCTAACAGTTTGGCCGGCTCATTTGAACCGGAATACACTCTCAACATGGCATTGGCGATAGCTCCAGCGAGCAGCAAGCAGCACTGAGACGCAAGTGACGGCGTCCATAACGCGCAAAACGAATAGAGAACACTGGACTGTCCATAATGCCAGGCTTACCGCATACATACTTCATTCATAAGCTGTTATTGTGGCAATGCATTGCGCAGTTCCGACATATGTACACCGACCAAGCCAAACGAAGCCAACCGCCAAGCTTCATTCAGCAATACATGGCTCTGTATATGTTGTGATTTCGCGGGCTGGGAAAAAAAGAATCCAAGACGAAACGAGAACTCCAAGAAATAAAACTCCAGCGGAAAGCAAAAAGCCAATAAGAGTCAAAACATCCGGGTATGCCAAACAGCCAGAAATATAAACAACGCGGAGATCTCTTGACATTCGTTAAACTATTAATCGCGAATTCTCGTCTGCTTCTTCGCCGTCCCGATGTGGGTGTTGTGAACCTTTGTCGCAAACTTGAGACTGGTAAGGGTTTCGCTGAGATGTTCATGTCTGGGACTGACCATGACAAACATTAGGGTCTTGGAACTGCCTCCCAGAGAGAATTGGAGGAGATATGTGAGCTACATCGAGAAGGAGAAATTGTTAGTGCGAGTTGCTATTGGAAACTGATTGGTGCTTGTGGCCTACCTTGCTGTTTCTATACGGAATATGTCCGCCTTCTTTGCCTTGGCCAAGGGCACCAATAACATCTCCCAGGCAGCTTAGACTACGATTGATACTCTGAGTTTCCTTCAGTCTTTCACCAGTGGCTTTGGAGTGACTCAACCGCTCACTACCGGCGAGATCGACTAGGTTAAGGGTCCCTTCGCTCCTTTCCCCGGTAATGCTATTTTCGCCAATTAATTTCAAGATGAATACCGAATGTGACCGTGAAGACCGCTCATTAGCCTTGGTTGCAGCGACTGAACGATTAGTGGCGGCGCGCCGTAGAATAGATTCAACCCGTGTCGGCGAGTCTAACGTGACGGTCGTGACGCCTGTAATGGTGGTTTTGCACTTCTGCATGTCATGACGAATCTCATGCTTCTTCTTGTCGAATTCCTCTGCGTTGCCAAGCAGATCGTTGAGGTTCTCATTGTAGACCTCCACAAAATTTCCTTCCATTGTGTAGCGCCATCCCTTTTCTTCGAGAGCGCTCGCCGTGTCGTAAATTTGGTGAACAGCACGAGGTATCATGCCATCATCTGATGACATTGTGTGGGTTTTCCCGCTGCCTGTTTGGCCATAGCAGAATATACACACATTGTACCCGTCCAAAGCACTTTGGACCAGCTGGCTAATCTCCTCGAAGACGTTCGTGTTCTGAGAGGATGGCCCAAAGACGTGATCAAAGGAATAAGCGTAATTTTTCGTTGTTATGTTTCCAAGGCTACTCTTTTCCTCCGGGCCAAGCACCGAGATTTCCCTGGAGTCTGATTCCGAATCAGGAAATTCAATCCTCGCGGCATCCTCGGCTGGTTCACTGTCGAGAAGAGGACGAACACGACAGAAAACGCGGATATTTCCCTTGAGCTCTTGCACTTGGTTATGCAACTTTCTCCGCATTGTTTCTTCCTTGCGTAATTTTTCTTTGGTGGCCTGTGTTTCTGCAAGTGCATTTTGAAGTTCCTGATCGAGACGGGCAAACGCGTTTGATTGCTCCTGGTTGCCAGACTCGAGGAATTCAATTCTGGCCTTCAATGCGCGGACAGAGGACTCGAGAGTCACGGTGTTGCTGCTATTCGTCATCAAATTGTTCTGTAGTTCTTTGCTAAGTGTGCGTTCACGCTCCAAGTCGGCGATTAAGCGCTCCATCTCAGCTTTGACGTTTTGAAGCTCCCGATCCTTGTTCTCCAATTCAATTTGGGTCCGCTGAATATCGACAGCAGTCTGCGCATTCATATGGTTTAATTCTCGTTGTCGTTTCGCCCTTTCGTCATCCAGTTCAACGTTAAGACGGCGAGTCAGTTCTTTCAGCTCCTCCTGGTGTTTGCCTATAAGGTTCTCGAGCTGCTTTTTCGCCTCTTGCCGGGCGGTTTCCGATTCGATTCGATGCTGCCTGTCCAAGTCATCAATAGCAATTTCATGGTCCCTTGCGGCATCTTTAAGACTGCCTTCTATAGCAGATAGACGAGATTTAGTGGTGTCCAGCTCAACGCGGAGGGTGATGTTTTGCTCAGAAAGCTGGGAGTTTCTCTCTTCAACTTCCTGGACTTGAGAATTGGGGCTTTCATGTTAGCATGGTCTCTACACTCCTTTGAACATCGGTTAATACATACGTCGAGTTTTATAAAGCTCAATGGCTTCCTTAAGCCCAGCGCTCTGGTTCGTCGTGCCCTGAAAACGGCTCAAGAGCATATCGCACATCGCGTTCATGTTTTCCATTTTGGCGTCCTGGTCCCATGCTTCGACTTCAGAGTCACGAGTTAGAAACTGCTTTACTTTTGGGGGAGATTTCCGCGGAGATCTTTTCTTAATGGGTCGACGAATGATTGGTGAAGGGGTAATAGCACGGGATGTTTTAGCAGAGGTTTTGATCATGGGAGGCTCGGGTCCGGACTTCTCTTGGGGTTCATCACGGGTGGGTAGGGGTACGGGCAAAGGGGAGGGATGGAGGGTTAGGCTCTTCATTGCAGTAGTCAGGGACACATCCCGCATGGGTTTACGGGGTGGGTTGGATATCGATTGTGCAGCAAGCGAGCTCGACCAATCAGAAGTATAATTCAATTGGCTGTCATAGCTGTCTCTTCTTGAATTTGGGCCAGGTTCTAAAAAGGGTGAAGGCGGGGAGCGTGTGAAGGAAAGTCTGTCCATACCCTTTCGCTTGCCCAAGATCGAATCGTCTTCATCTCGGGTGCTCATCGAAGTTATCGGACGTGGGGAAGCGGAAGCGTGGCCGCGCGCGTATCCAAAGGACGTCTGGGGTCTGGGGATGTTTCGGGCGGAGGATCGTGTGCGTGAACTAGGGCCGGTAGACGAGGAGTTGTGGCTATGCGGCGTATTTCTGGAAGCCACAGATGCAGGGCGAGAGGACGAGGAAGTCGAAGAAGCATAGGCGGGCCTGGAGCTGAGTGATTTGGAGGCAGAATGACCATATTGGTTGGGCTTTCTGGGTTCACCACCCCTTTCAGCCAACGTCTTCCTCTTTTGGGACTCAGCTGCTGCTATATGGATTAGACGCGTCCTCAAACAACCATTGTCCTGTCCAGCTGTTGCTAGAACGTACTAATTGATTCAACATATTTGCGACTGATGATACCCGGCGGGGGCATCAAAGTGCCAGAGGAATTGTTTGCGGTGACGGTGATATCATGGAGGCTCCTGGCGTTGGAATTTGTGCGATTGGGGCGAGGGATGCTCGATGAATACTAGATACGTCCTGCGGTCAGTCATCTCCGCAGTACTGAAGTATAGAAAAAGAAACACGGGAAAGAGATCGCACCCGATGGACATTCTCGTCGCCATCCATGACGAATTACAGCCGCAAGGAGAAGTCAATGGATACAATGCGCAATGCCCACGAAACAAGCAACGGTTCAGGAACACTCCATGTAGCCCAGAGGATGAGCAGGCTGAAGGGAGAAGAATGGGTGTTAGGGATGTTGAGCAATGGCAGAGGAGGAATGGTGGTCAGATCTCAACTGAAGAGGATGGATGGATGGATGATGTTGATGTCGTTGTCGGGAGTTGATAATGCGAATTGTTGATGGTTGTCCGGCCAAAACAAACAATGTAAACAAACCAGCCCCCGCTAGTCCGCATCTGGTATCAAGCTACGCGCACGTGAATGGAGCAAACAGCGCAATTGCTGCAAACAATGCAAACAGGCGGAGCCGCATAAGCTGCTTAGTCATGCATCTTTCTCTGAAACGGCAAGCAGAATATATGGCCCGGGGACTGTGTTTGATAAATTGGGATTGTCATATAGAAATGAAAGAGTTCGTTCAATCTGGATGGTACATGTACATGTAGTTGTCTGGTTGTATATGAATTGTCTGGTTGTCCATGTCTGCGGATATTTATATATTTACATCTCGGGCTTATAGTATACCTATCTAGATCAGCAGAAGCAATTCTAATAACCATTTCACAGGTATAGCTGGTGACCAGGCTACATTATATCAATGACCAAGCGAATACGATGCCCTATACTAGTAAGAATAATGCGTGAATACTGCGGTGGGATAGCATACTGTAGCAGGCAACCCGCAAACCGACCCGCTGCGACTAGGGCCAGGCAGTGTTTCGTGCTGACTACGCATCCTCAGCATCACCTTCCACCACAGACAGCTCTCAACTCCAGCTCCTTTGCTTACACCTCTCTACATTACTGAACATACTCCTCCGCCCCCTCCCCGAATTGTCGCATTCATTTTTTAAACAACCTACAAGTCTCATCTTACATCTTACTCCGCTATGTCGGGTCGCTTTGTCCGTGCTTCTAAATACCGTGCGTGCTTCCTGGTCTAAACCTCCGTGTCCTCCCCCGACTGACTGCCATGATCTCCCGTAACAGGCCATGTCTTCGGACGCCCTACGAGAAAGGTATTATACCTTGAGCCTCCTACTCTGGCTGGACATTTCTCTCACTAATTCAATTGATTGTTTAGGAGCAATGCTACGATAACTTGAGAATTTCCGCCAACGCCTGGGATACTAATCTAGTCAAGGTTCGTTACCCCCGTACCCCCCTAACCCCCCCCTTTTTTACTCGACGACCCCGCGAATATATTCAAGCAACCAAGGGATTCTGGCTCTGATATTTTATTTTTCTCTAGGTCAATCCTCACTATCTATCCGTCAACTGGGAGACTGGAGGAGGTGGCGCCTTTGCTGTCTTGCCTCTCAATGAAACGGGAAGGCTGCCAGAGCGTTTCCCCCTCTTCCGCGGTCATACAGCTGTCGTGCTAGATACTGACTGGTACGCAACATTCCGAACCTTGATACGGCCAATAATAACAGTCAGATCATGCAGGAATCCTTTCAACGACTCTTTGATTGCTTCGGGCTCCGATGACGGCAAGGTACTGCACCCCTAGACCTAGCTTCTACCTTCGGACATGTACATGGTCATATCACCCTTGGAATACTTGCTGAAAATAGACAGATATTTTTATGGAGAGTTCCCGATAACTTCACCTTATACACCGACGGCGACGAGATTGCTGACATCGCACCCGTCGGAAAATTAAGTGGGCATTCAAGGTATTCGCTTATCCTCAACGACATTGAAAATTCCTATCCGCGACTGACTATCTCCTTTCAGAAAAGTTGGACATGTCCTCTTCAATCCCGCCGCTGAGAACGTTATCGCTTCGTCATCCGGTGACTACACTGTCAGAGTGTGGGACATCGAAACTGGTACCCCGAAGCTTACCCTAAAGCACAATGAAGTAATCCAGTCCATGTCCTGGAGCGCAAATGGTTCTATGATGGTTACAACATCGCGAGATAAGAAACTTCGATTTTGGGATGCCCGTCAGGAGAGGCCTGCACACGAAACTGCTGGTCATTCTGGCGCAAAGAACAGCCGTGCTGTATGGATGGGTGAGCATGACAGAGTCGCCACCACTGGATTCTCTAAAATGAGTGACCGCCAATTGGCCCTGTGGGATATCCGTGCTCCCAGGGAGCCTATCAATGGGTTCAAGACACTTGACTCTATATCTGGCGTCTGCATGCCATTTTGGGACGAGGGAACGCAGTGCCTATACTTGGCTGGAAAGGGGTGAGCCGAACAAGTCCCATATCACCTGTGCCTCGTAACTAATTTTACATAGTGACGGCAATATTCGTTATTTCGAATACGAGAACGACAAGTTTGAATATCTGTCTGAGTACAAGTCAGGGGACCCACAGCGCGGTATTGGCATCATGCCAAAGCGTGGCGTGAACATGCATGAGAACGAAGTAGTGAGGGCATACAAGACCGTCAACGACACCTATATCGAGCCTATTTCCTTCATTGTTCCCCGGAGGGCTGAAATGTTCCAAGATGATATCTACCCACCAACCAATGGCCTCAAACCAGCCATGTCCGCTGGCGAGTATTTCGCTGGCAAGGATGGTCTCCCTCCAAAGATCGACCTGGGCAGTTTATATGAGGGTGAAGGGTTGAAGGAAGTTTCTGCGGAGAAGGCTGCTGCCGCAAGGCCTACTCCTGTCAAAGCACCCGAACCGGCCTCAAAGGCGCCCGAGCCTGAGCCGAAACCTGCTCCCGCTCCCGCCCCCGCTCCCGCTACTGTCAAAGTTACCCCTCCTCCCTCTATGAAAGAACAGGGTTCGTCCATGGCGGCCATGGCTTCCAAATATGCAGATGATGAGGAGGAAAAGGAAGAGGAAGATAGCTCTAGCTTTGAAGAGGTTCAAAAGCCAGCGAGCCGTCCACCCGCCATCACGTTTTCCCCACCAGAAGCCAGTGAGCCAGCTGCACCCAAAGTACAACCAAAGGTGGAGACTTCCCCCACAGCGTCCCCAGTTGACCAGGTATTGCTTTTTTTTTGTTGCCTTCGCGAATAATTCTTCCGTGAATATGGCTAACCTGACATCTCTACAGTCCGCCCCACAAAGTCCGATTGAAGAAATCTCGGCCGGTGTACAGGATGTCGTTCAACGCGAGCTGGCATCTCTACGGAACTTGATTGCAGAGCAAGGCCGGACCATCGCCGCCCAAACGCGGCAGGTCGAATTCTTGACCAACGAAATCGAGGGCTTGAAGGCGAAATTAACCTAAATAACGCTTCGCTGTCGCTTCGCAACTATTTCTTGCTCGATTCTACCATCTCCTATCTTGGATATCCTTCTATCGGTATCTCACCCGTTCTCATTGGTGATTGGACTCTGTTCAGATTTGTTCCTGGTTCTATCTACAATGATAAAAACTTGTTTTCCCACTGCCGGCCCTGTTATTCCCCACCCCTTGGTAATTTCGATTTGTTCAATATTTCTTGTACAGCCTGCCTGTTATTGCTCGTGCCGTTTTTTGATTTGGCTTTGCTGTAGCGCTGCATGATTCTCTGGCAATAGTTTTGAACCCGCCAAGTTGATTCTCAATGAGCGTTCTTAAATAGTGCTGTTGCTTCTTTTGTAAAGGTTTCTTTTCTTTCTTTCTTTCTTTTTTTTTTTTTTTTTTTTTTTTTTTTTTTTTTTTTTTATCGATTCTGCCGCCTCCATTCTATTCCTCTGCGTCTATACCTGCGCAAAATACAGGAATCCATTTTGAAATCCTTTTACATGGCATCAATGTCATGGATCCCGTATCAACGATGATCGTGACTAATAACCGGCAGAAGAAAAATTTTCATTCTCGATGGAATTACCTTGTTCGTTCTGTCAATACAAGCTGTTTCCGTAGAAACTACAATTCCTTTGTAGCCACCAGTCCGCAATTCCCTGGGCGGTGGGGCGCACGGGCAGAGCTCCTTAGCTCCCTGTTTTATCATGCGGGTGCGCGGGTATTGATAGGGCGCGGGCTTCGTGGAAGAGAGGTTGGTTGGATTACACGGTAGATGGTTGACCGTGAATGATTGACCGGGAAAAGCGATAGAAACATTAGCAGATTCATTTTTTTTGCAAGCCTGGTACATAGGAGGGGATGACGATCGGGTATTGCCCTTTACTATTCGACAAATTTCGAAGTTGACCACCGGTTTATTTCTTTGAAACGGCCCTTTAGAGTGTATGAAAGTCGATCGACGTGACAAAAGGAAGCTTTCTGGTGCCTGGAAAGAGGAAGGATATGCCGTGAAACGAACGCAGATACAACATGGAACGAAACGTATATTACAATAAAATGAATGGCTTTTCGATGACAACTCTCTATCGAACATTAAATCTATCAAGCAATCATCTGCTAAAAAGAAAAGATGACATCCCTCGCGCATCGCGGACAAACCAATGACCCTTTTTTCTTTCTCCCGCTGTTCAAAAATAAAACGTAAATGGGAACGACATTTGTTGAATCTATAGAAAAGAACACACACAGAGAGAGAGAGGACAAGATCAGAATGACAAATGGAGAAAAAAAAAATCCCAAGGAATATCTCAGTCAGTACAAAAGCCAGCCGACCCCAACGCCGTCGTGTGTATTTCTTTTGATACCAATCCAACAAACAGTAAAAGCGGTTGATCGTTTTCGAAAGGGTGGTTGGTGGTCATGAAAAAAAGAAGGCCAGGAAGAGACGAAACCCCATATTGAGAAAACGCTCTTTAATATCATTTAAGCCCACCTGGCAGCTTCCCGCTCAAGCTCAACTCGTGCTGCTCGGGCTCGATCGCTCTCTTCTTCGTACTTGTAGCTGAGATGTCTCCCGCCCACTGTTCTCTCCTGCCTGCTGTCGCGGCGCCGGCTACCCCTACCATCACGATCGGCGTTCATTGCTTCACGTCGTTGTTGTTCCTTTAGCAGTCGTTCTCTGTTCCGCGCCTCGCGTTCGAGCGTATGCGGATCTTTCTCTTCGGTCCGTGATTCTTTTCGGTCTGAGGATTTCTTCTCCCGGTCGGTGGATTTCTGGTCCTCCGTCTCACTCCGTTTGAGGCGCCGGGCATGACGACGGGATTCGGCATCCTCTCGGGACTCTGACACATCGCGTCTTGAGCGTTTACGGTCGCGGTCTCGTTCACGGTCCCTGTCTCTTTCGCGTTTGGAGTCTCGATCCCTATCCCGATCCCGGTCACGATCCCTGTCCCTATCTCGATCTCTATCTCTGTCCCGGTCACGGTCCCGATGCCGGCTTGTTTTCTCCTCAGTGGTCGACCCGCTAGGCCGGCTCTTGCTGGAACGATGCTCACTGCCCCGAATCGCAAGCACACGTTTCTCATCCGAAGCCGACGATTTCACCCTGCCATCAACCCCGTTAGCCTCAGCACCGGTGCCTGACTCGTGGTCACGATGTCTGGGGCTTGAGCTTCGACTGTGGTGGCGGCGGGAACGATGCGAGGACGATTTATGCTCACTCCTCCGCTCTTTATCACGTTTGCTCCGATGCTCTGATTTCCTGGAGGAAGGCTCCGCTGAAGGGGAGCGGGATCGTGACTCTTTATGATCTCGACGACTGGACGTCTGGTCATTATCTTCCCGGCGGGACTTGCGGCGCCGATCGCGGCTTTCTTCCTTGTCTTGGTCGCTGCCAGACATGCTGGGCGAACGGGATCGGTGCCGGTGCCGGCGATGATGGCGAGAGCGTTGTCGGGAAGGAGATCGTGATCTCGACCGTGGCCTGGAGGTGGATGGTTCCTGTGACCGGGATGGGGAACCACTGCGGATACACGTTAGATAAATGTTCGCTTCAGTACTGGAAATTGAAGGAATTTACCTTCGAGACTCTCTATCTGGTTTCAGGACTAGACCGTTTCCACGTCCTATACCAGAAAATGCTCTGCCGTGGCGAATGCCAGTGTTTGGTAAACCTTCTCTCATCGCTCTCGGGGCAGCTGGGGCACCGACGACACCCATGCCGCGAGGCCCCATAGGCATCATGTTATTAGGCATAGACATTTGCATTGGGGAGAACTGTAGCATTTCGTTTGGCATCCCCATACCATCATGGCTTCCGTCAGGTGGCTTCATGTACATTCCATTTTCCTTGGCGATACCATGATCCGGGTTGCCAGTCCCCTGCCGTGCTACAGCACCTACCTGAATATCTGTCCTGGATTCATGGGCTTGATTATCGGCTAGCTCTTGACCTGTAGCTGCATTAGAGTTAGGAAGCCCCTGAGCGGAAGCCAATTCGTTGCCGTTGGATGCATTTTCCGGTGATATTCCCGCTGAACCATCTGCAGGCTGGTTCTCCTTCATATCATCTTCGCCGCCGGGGCAGAGATCATCATTAAACTTTTTAACATGGTCTGCATCCATAGCCATCGCAGAAACAGCAGCATTAGGGACGCCAGATACGGGATCATTTGTTTGCTGGGTGGGCGAGAGCATTTGGGGCTGGAAGGAGGAGCCAAGGTTAGTAGTAGACGACGGGAAACTACCATGCATAGCGGGCATAAATCCACCGCGTCCGCGGCCAGCAGGGAAGAAGCCACGACCTCTCCCACGGCCACCACGGCCATAGCCATGGGCAAACTGGCCGTGGAAGTCATTGCTAGGAAATTGCTGTTGCTGATGATGCATGTGAGGATAATTTCCGAAAGACTGGGACATGTTATATCCACGATATCCACCAGGACTAGGGCCAAATTCAGCACCCATGCGATTCGCGAATGGATTTGCATTGAATTTATCTGGACCTCCATTCCACATATTGCTTTGACCATCCCATGCTCCATACATTCCTTGCGCTGCGTTGTAGTTCATTCCCATGTTCATTCCATTATTCATGCCATTAATATTCATCCCATATCCTCCAAACATACCCTGACTTGACGCCATCGGATCCATTCCCATTCCTGACATTGCGGAGGGTCCTGTATATTGATTAGCAAGACGGGATGCAAAAGAACTGTCTAGAGGGAATGTTGAACCTACCGATCGGATTTTGGAACGGCATCATTCCATTGACTGTCACGCCGCCAGGCATGGTTGGCATCATTGCGCCAAAGTTCGAGGGTTGCCAGCCGGTTTGCGGGAAACCACCCACGTTATTCATGCCAAATCCCGGGGCGTTGCCATAGGTATCCGATGAATGAGCGTGAGCTTCGTTTCCTTGGCCAGCATTTGAGGAGTCAGGGGCGGTGTCGGTATCCGTGGCGTTTTGCGCCTGGGCCGATGTTCCTTCGGGAACATCCTCTTTGGTTCCGTTGACGGGTTCGTTACTTCCTTCAATCGTGGATTTTACGTGCTTCGATAATGGTGTTAATGAAACTGTAAAATGAAGTTGGCGAAGGGCGCTTCCAACTCACCTGTTCTTCACTTTGTTGGTCACTCCCATCGTTCGCAGTATCAGCCGCTGCCGTTTGCGGTTCAGAGTCGTCCGGTTTATCGGTAGGTTCTAACTTTCCCGTAGACTGGTCTGGCTGATCGACCTCTTCGCTAGCACCAGCTGAGCCCTTTGTTTCGGGGATCCCATCGGCTTGGTCTGCGGAGTCAGCAGTGGCAGGGACAGAGGACTCTGTGGCTATTTGCGCGGCAGGTTCGGGTTCCGCTGGAGGAGGAGGTGGACGGTCCTTCTCCCTTTTCTTCTCCTCTGTCCGTAAAAAGGCTTTGAGTGTTGTTCTCAAAGCCTTATTCGGCTTACATAGGTCGGCGGAGAGGGGGGTATGGGCGCAAACGGGACAACTCTCAGGGAGCGACGCTTGGCCTATACAGATGATAAGTACATATCGCGCAATAGTACAGCTGTATGATGCTTACAGTTTTCGCATATTGCTTGATCGCAGCATGGGAGGCGGAAGGCATTTAGGGCGAGTTTGTTGCATATTGCGCAACGGAGTTTGAACGGAATCTCATCCTGGGTGAGGGAGCTACAGAAGTACGAAACGTCAGTTTTACGGGCAACACAGTCTCAATCACAAATTGATAGACTAATTACCTAGCAATGTCCATCAAACCCGAAGCGGGATCGAGAGCGGCCATATTCAAAAAAGAACGGTGGAGCTCAGGAGGGGATTATGGGGGAGAAACGACAGGAGAAAGGACAGTGCCGGAAACCATTCTGAAGCCAAAGGCGCACAGCACTGCTCTTAGGACAAGCAGGTAGGCATGGTAGAGCAAAATAGCCAAATGCAGAGACAACGACCACCGTGATAGTTTGCTGCTGGGGAGCTCTAGAAGCTTGAGGTTGGAGGTTGTTTGTGTCCGTCGCGGGTTTGCTCAGGCCAGAATTCCCGCTGGCTGAAAAATTCCCGAATCGGGTATAGTCGGTTCAAGGATTATCCGGGCAGGTGAAAGCGGTGAGGCGGTGCATGGGTGGCTGCGTATAAATATTAATCCGGGCAGAACACCACGTCATGTGACTGCGATAGTTTCAAGCTGATACAGCGTCAGATAAAATACTATATCAGGAAGTGAAATGGAAAGGAATAAATGAACCAAGACTGGAATAACATTTGGGAAAAACGAAGGAAAAAGAACCACTACTAAGTAACATGTCAGTTGGGATAAAGAAACGATAATAATAGTGGTTGGCCTCAGAGCGTGTTATCATTTATTTATTATTATTTATTTTATTTACTACAGTGACGGATGCGGTATTTTACGAGTTGAGTGTGATGGATAGAAGTGATTGTGTTTTTTTTTTCTGCCTGGGTGGGGGGGAGAAGGGCGAGGGCCCAAAGGGATAAAAGGGAATCCAGCTCCCTCGGAACAGGAAGAAGAGGAAAGGAACAAGAGGAAGAACACGAAGAAAAGGGACAACTCACGCGTGGTGATATTATCATATTCCCCTACCCCCACGCACCTCTATTTGTCTTACCTTGCTATTTCTCTCTCCACGCACATCCTTTGTACCGCCCACGTCTCGCATAAACATTGTTCCGGCAGTCATTGCACGTGACATTGCACCCGCTAACCTGATCCGGAGTAGCGTGTTGTGGTCCTGTCAGATTACATAATCCACTCGGTCTAGATGCGCCAGGAAGCAGCAGAGCGGGATTGATTGATATAAAGTGATAGGACTGTGATACAGCACTGCTTCATCAACAAAACTACATTCAGCCATATATTACTTGCTGGGACATTTGCCCCTGAAGGCTACATTGACAAAAACGCGATTGTATTGGCGTTTACCTCTCTCACGGGGACGCGACTTTCGCTCTACGACTTGCATCCAAGCTCGTATACCCCATATTATTTAGCCTACTCCAGATTCGCCAGGTAGGGTGTCCCACACTTATCTATTCCTTTTCTTTTAGTGCCGTGCTACTTTTCACTGCTGTGAGAGCCAATTGAGATTGTTACCTTTGTTAAGAATGCTTCATTCTGTGCTGCACATCTCATCAACATTTCATGCAAACACACTTTATCCAGCCCTGCTGACATGTATTCCGCCCAGCGATGACAGACCAGGATAATTCCTACAGACCCCGATCCCCTGACTTCTCCGGCTTTCCCGGTGCCTTCCAGCCCCCTCCATCCCCTTACGGGCAACCCCCCTACCCGCTCAACAGTCCGCTTGCCCACAGAGCTTCCTACGACGCGTCGCCGTTCTTCAATCCACAACAACCGCAGCAGCAACCACAGCTCCAACGGCCCGTCCAACCATATATCCCGCAACCATTCGACACAAGTTTCCAGATGCCACCACGAACACGATCACAGGCTGCTGTTGAGCAACCACAACCCGTGGAATGGCATGCACGGCCTGACCCCGAAACCTCTCCAGAGAGCCAGCCGGGGAAAAGGAGACGAACGGCGCCTGCTCAAACTTCCGGTGGTCCGGAGGTCAAAACCAAGTTCCCTGTAGCAAGAATCAAGCGGATCATGCAGGCTGATGAAGATGTGGGCAAGGTTGCCCAAGTCACCCCAATTGCTGTTTGTAAGCTTCAACCTATCCCTCAGTCTTGTATATTTTTCGAAGAATGCGAAATTTAGCTGACATGATTATTTTTTGGAAAAATTAGCCAAGGCACTTGAACTATTCATGATTTCCCTCGTCACTAAAGCTGCCCAAGAAGCAAAAGACCGATCATCAAAACGAGTAACCGCAGCTCATCTCAAAGAAGCTATTGGCAAGGATGAGGTGCTCGATTTCCTTGCAGACATAATTGCCAAGGTCCCCGATCAACCCGCTGGGAAAAAGGAAGAGGATGGAAGCGACCATAACGACGGCCGCAGGAAGAAGGGCGGCGGCCGTCGAAAGAAAGAAGAACCCGAAGATTTCTAGCGTGGTTGTTTAATTTCCTTCTTCTCATTTATTGATTTGCCATATCTATTAGAGTTTCTCTTTGTCATCTCCATCAGTGTAGCATTATTGGGAATTGGGCGTTTGATTGGGCTCGGGAGACTCTCTTCTTTGGGTTTGCTGGATGCATGGAACGCGATATTGCTTGGTTGCTCGTAATGAATTTGGTGTATTCGGATATTTTTTCCTCTCGAGATTAGCATTGTTTGGCGGCGTTAGGAGCCTAATTTCGAGTACCGATTATTGGCAACAAAGGGATATGTGGAGTGGTCTGGCTATTATTCGATGAATCAGAGATCCAGCTGGCATGCAAATTAATTTGAGTTCGATGGTTGTTAGGAGATAGGAATTGAAACCTAGGAAATAAGAAGGCTTTGGATGTATGTAGTATGAAGGAGTATGGGAGTGGGAGTAGAAGATCAAGATGCGGGTTGAGACATCGCGCTCGCCTAACCACCAGCCTAGGCTAAAATAACTCCGCAAACCAACCCAACGACCAACGACGGACTAACTCCAGCATCCAAACCACGCAGCATCGCGAACTGGATCCCAACACCTCCAACCACGCGACTGACTGGCGGAGGTTCCATACTCCCATATATATTCCCTGTTGTTGCGCGAAGAACATGCTGTCGACTGTGAACCATGGATTTTGTATGTTGTCAGCTAATCATAGCTCCGTTCCCTCCCCCCTATCCACGCCGCAAATGCAACAGTTCACTCACTAACTAACCGCCTGCAGTGGTCTCGTCTCATTGGGGGGTCTGGTTTAACGTCATCTAGAGGACTCAGGGGTAATTCTGCTGCTGAGCGCCTGTCCACTTTCAAGCACACATGTAACACACTCGATGTGAGATAATAATACCACCACCGCATTGCCCTACATCTTTATGTCTCTGATGGCGGACAAGAAGAGCCAATTGCTGACGCACAGCTTTACTTTATCATTATAGCAAATATGGCGCACTTCCCCTGCAGCTCCCGGAGAGGCTGCTTCCATTCTCCAGGTCAGAAACTGCCTCGGTCGACTTAATTCCGTCCTTAACGACGAATCCCGCGGCCCCGCACCCCATCCATGCCATGCCTTTGCGGCAACCTCGCAGGTCTATCTTACCGTTACGAAGCTAGCGTTATCATCCTGTGATCCCGGGGTGATCTCCAGCGCTGCAATCCTTTTCAATACGTTGATAGATGCTGAGGTTGACGGCATTGTTGATAACCGTGTATTCGCAAGAGCCTTGGTGGATCTCGTGCGCAGAGCTGGCTCTGCTGGCGAGGAAGGAGAAGCAAGGCTGGTAGAGTTGCTGTTTGGCGTTGCGAATAATATCCGGTTGCGTCCGACTATTCTCCCTGCTTGGTTCTTCCCCAAGGACTATGACAACCAAAAGGCGGAAGTATTAGAGAGCGGGAAGGAGTTTGCCGGTGCGACACGCAAGGATGATTTCCCGTTCTTCTACCTGTTGATTGATTACGTCCATCATGAGGGGAGATCCGGGGACTTTGCTCGCACTGGTTTATTATATATTATCGAGACTGCTTCGCGGTCAAAGGAACTAGAGAGATGGTTGATTGAAAGTGACCTTGCTACGTTGATGGCTACTGGCCTTGGGGCACTTTATAGCCAATTAAATAGGTACGTACTGAGGTTACGGTTTTACCCCAGGAATTTGATGCGTGTCAGCTCATATTGTAGTTATAGGAAACTTCTTTTCTCGACTGATGACGAGAATATCCCACATATTGTGGCCCTTTCTGACTATGCCCAGGTGGAGACGGCATCTCGTCCTAAACTGGGTGCTCATATGGATGCATTTCTTTCTTATCTGCTTTTTTGGCAGGATACTGTTGACCACTGCAAGTCTGCTGAAGTCAATGATACACTTCTTGATCACTTCCAGGTTCTATTCCTCCAACAACTACTGTACGTTTCGAGCCACGCCCAAATCTCAATTTGTCCTGAACTGACTGTAATATAGCTATCCCTCCCTTTTGGAGTCATCGGATGTTGACGGTGGCTCGACTTCCGCTGTCATAACCTATCTTTGCCGCATATTGGAATCGATCGACCAGCCCGATTTGGTTCATCGTATATTACATTTCCTACTTGCTTCTAAATCCGGGAGCGAGCCAACCCTTCAAGTTCCCAACAAAGAGAAAATCCGAATGTCGATTTCCCGCCGCAAGTCGCTTGACCTTTTGGCCTCTTTTGCGGAGGCAGCTGCAAAACCATCCCCAGAGCTCTTCAACTTGGTAGATCTCGTTTTGATGAGTATCAGGTCTAAAAATCCTCCTACGGTGGTTGCTACTCTCCAGCTCATCACCGTGATCTTTCAACGGCATCATTTCTTCGCAAGCTCACTGATTAAGACAGTCGAGCGGCCTGACGAGTCAGCCTATATCAGACCGATTGGCGCATTGAATACTGAATTACAGAACCTTGTTGGATTAGCAAAATCGCTTTTGGACGACCCGTCATTGGATCAGGCGTACGGGAACTACCTTGTTGAGGCGTACGCCATTCTGGATTTGCGGACCCCTATTCCTCCTTTGGTTGGAGGACCTCTAGTTGACTCCGTTCGAGATTCGCCTGTTGTTCTCCAGACTAATGACGAGATACTTAAGGGGATGATTGATAGACTGGATTCCTTCTTTACAAATAGC
This sequence comes from Helicocarpus griseus UAMH5409, assembly GCA_002573585.1. Lineage (NCBI taxonomy): Eukaryota > Fungi > Ascomycota > Eurotiomycetes > Onygenales > Ajellomycetaceae > Helicocarpus > Helicocarpus griseus. The sequence continues at coordinate 139,605 of PDNB01000027.1, forward strand.
GTCGTAATGAATCTAGCATTAACAGATGCGTTCGCTGGATTGGCATCGTCAAACTTCATATCCTTAGACGGATGGCTTCTCGTTGGGACTCATAATTACGAGTATGGGTCGTCGAGTTCTACTAACGCGGATCATAACGTCAGTCCCGTTGAGAAGTTTAACCTCGCGTTTGACCAACCTTCTTGCTCGGCTTCGGTGGTACCATTGGTACCCGCCACTATTCGAAGACTAATTCAGAGGATCGAACAATGGCGACGAGAAATACCAGACTTCGACGTCCTGGTTGCAGCCCGTAAACATCTACTTCATTCTGAGAATGAAAACCATGATTCCAAATCCTCCGAGTCTTCCAGCCGACCATCAACCTCCCGCCAAGGCCACGCCGCTAAAGCTGGCGCTAGTTCTGACTCCCCGCGCGGCCGCCAGACGTCGCTTCTTGAACGGAAAGATGCTTCTCCATCCCGACCCCTGACGAACTCTGGTGCCAAGTCATTGTTTGGATCCCCCCTCCGAGACTCCCCGCAAAAGCAAGCATCGCCGCGACTAGAATCAAAGCCCCGCTCTACAGCAGCAGCGGAGGAGCTTCGTAAACGTCTTGCGACACCAATCAAGGTCAACCCGTCAACTGTTTCCCCCGACGCTGGAACTCTCGAAACGGACAGTTCGGGTTCTGCCCCCGCTCCTCCTCCGACGACGACGGAAGAAGCTGGCAGCTCGTCAAGTCCACATGGTTCCACCCCGGATGGACACGTTACCCTGGGACACGTCCTTACCAATACCATCATTCTTTATGAGTTTATTCTTGAGTTGACTGCCTTGGTTCAAGTAAGGGCAACGCTGTTTCAGGAAGTCAAGTTTGAGCGGTAGTTTTAGCCGGCGTGTGTTCTACTTGTTCTGTGCAGTAAGCATCTGCGTTGGAGAGTTGGACTATACATTTTGTTAAATATACTGCTGTTGGTAACTTCTCAAGATTTGTCAAGAATATATATACCTAGATAACTTAATTTATAGATTGACCTTAGTTATGAGTAGTTGGAATATTCGGTAAACTCATTTTGATCAATTTGTCTCAATTAGCAGCATTCCCCGTCCCCGAACCACCCGCACATGCTGGAAGCCCTGGCTTTCTTATTGCAACCTAGTGCCCTCTACTGTGTATATCAATATTAGCGCCCAACACATGTACGTGTAGCATTTGGAGGCTCAAAGTGCTGCCCTATAAAATAGACAAACGGCCATTAATATGCAACCTTGTATTCATTTCAAGCTAGACACATGAGCGACGAACCCGGGGCCTGCATAAAATACATTCTTACGCATGTTGACCAGCATCCCGAGGAACGGACACAGGAAAATACTTTGTAGACATATCCTATGATTACGCATAGCATGATGTGCTAGCAACCCAAGGGTTGACGGTTCACCATCGACGATTGTCTTTACTAATGTTGGGCCGAAAAGGGCATCCTGTTGTCACGGGTACTTATTAGTAGGCCACTAGTACATGTAGCTACGAGCAATGTTTATTCAAACCTTAGAAGCTAAACCACAACCAGAGGTCAATAACGAGCGTGGCTGCTGAAATTGCGTCAAAAGCAGATCTCCATCCACGCCTGTAAAAAAAAAAAAAAAAAAAAAAAAAAAAAAAGAACCTCCGTGTCCTTAGCCCTATCCGCGCTTTGGTTCTAAATTGGTGGCAGGGTCGCAGCTTCGTTCTCCCTGAATAACCTGTGCAAAATATCTATCTAGTGTTTCCAGGTTGAGTCTTGCCGGCGAGAATGTAAAGTCAGCGAGACATTCAGTTTTTTCATACATATTTGTGATGTATAAAACTGTTTGTGATTTATGGTTCAAGAAATGAATAATAATAAGATGCTTTGTTCAGGAGCTGGTTTAGGCTTCAACAACATTTTGTTAGTTCCACCCCACCTATGGGGCATATCTCATGCATATTTGCACAATAATAAGTTTCAGTGATTGAGCTGGGAGCACAGGAACCGGCGCTCATGCCATTGAGGTCTGAATGAGGTCTGAATGGAACATTTATGATGGCAGGTCAGCCAATGAGATACGGTATATTCCCCAGGCTTCCGTGCATGCATATTTTCGCTACATTCCACACCTTTACTGCAGGGCTGATCAAGCCACAGTACCAAAAATAACATGGTTCAAGTTCTTGAGACTGACGTTTGGGTGGTGCGTCGGGCACATATTTCATCCACTCAGATGCGGCAGTCTGTCTGGAAGCGCCTAATCGGTCGTACGAATAGAAAAACAGGTCAACTAGTCGAAAGTATAACGCCAAAATCCAATCTTCGCTTGCCGGCCCCGCAATGTCCTTTATTCACCGTTCCTTCGGGTTAGACTCTGAATGCCGAGAAGGCGGGTCCTTTTGCAAAACTCCTGCCAGACAGCAAAGACCCCTGTTTTCAAATTCATCGTCGTTGGCTTCTGTCGACTAGGAACCAGCGTCATGTGAGGAAATGCGGCTTAGCTTCCTTCAGTGCAACCTGGGGACAATGCCAGATGTGGGGCCCGGAAATCAAAGAGATAATCCCCCGGACAACCGAGTCTCAAGAATGGTATTTCCTGGATCTTCTGAGGCCCTTAACTCACCCTCCCAAGCTGCCCTCAGCCATACGAAGTGTTGCAAGGGCATTTGGAAAGGATGAAGTCCAAAGAAGGTCAACAAGGTGCGCGCTAGCCGGAGCCTCAAGCGGGGCTACCAGCCAATGGGCAACGCTAGAGTCGGGGTCTGCAGCTTTGGCCCCCGGAACAGCCAAACTTAAACTCGACCTGCTTCAAACTTGAAGCTGCTTGAATGTTGAATGTTCTCTCTGCACAAAACATATGCCAAGGATGATTTCGGGTTTCTTGATTCAGCCACTTCAATCTGCCACAAGCCCGCAGTGCTGAGCGGACCGTCGGCCAAATCAAGATCTCGACGCCATAATTACTCAAGCAGTGGCGTACTAACCGATATACGTGTTGAAAACACGATGGCAGTCTGTAACCAGCTTGAAGCCGACCCCACCCCTTCGTCCGCGACATGCGAACGGGAGGGATACTATGGAGTCAAATGACAATCCAATCATCATTGTATTCTCTATGCATCTGGAATGTACCCCAGTCGCTACTCCGATATACTTACATGGTGTAAATGTTTTGGTACTGGTGTCTATCTCACCAGTCCATTGCCATCCCGGACAAGATCGATATTCAGCGGTGAGCTACCTCATTTTAATTACTCGCTGTTTGTCCTCCTATTTACCGTGCTGTCGGGTTTTCGTTTTGCCAAGTTCCTTGTCTTCTGGTGAACTTATGGAAGTATATTATTACTGCCCTCTACCTCCTCATCCAGGACCCTTTAAACCACATTGAACGAAAATACCTCAACTTGTTTCCACAATGTTGTCCGTCTTTTTGCCCACATCGCTGTCCTCCTTTGCTTTGTGCATTGGAGTGACGTTAGTTTGTTTTCCGATGTATCTAGCTATTTACCGAGTGTGGTTCCACCCTCTCTCTCGCTTTCCCGGCCCCTGGTATGCTGCTAGTAGTTCGCTCGGCTTGGCAGTCATATCTTACCTAGGACTTGATTTTTTGTGGATGGAATATCTGTTGAAGAAATATGGCCGTAAGTCATGGTTGTCTAAGGGTGAGTGATAAGCATTCTAACTTTTGATACTACACGTTTCAGGAAAAAATCCTATCCGCATCCAACCCAATCTTCTCCTATTTGCGCATCCATCGGCACTGAAGGAAATATACTGGGATCCCAAATGCAACACAAAATCCAGTATTTATGGATCTGGTGTCTTCGTTCCTCCCCATATTTTCTCAACCAAGGATGGTGAAAAGCATCGAGAACTTAGAAAAGCCCTAGGAGGCGCCCCAGTAAGCTGAATTAAGAGAACAATCTTTTTATTAGAAAGCCTCTTGCTAATTTCTATCTTTGTTGTTAGTGGACAATAGGATCATTGAAGAACAACTGGGAGGCGAGATTTGATGACCATATTCTTCTTTTATGCAACAAGTTGACGGAGAACGCGAAGGCCGGCGAACTCATTCTTTTGGGCGAAAGGGTAGCGTAAGTCGCCGTATATTCTCGATATGGCCATTTAACTCGATGTTAACCTTCGTTCAGTCAATTTGCCACCGATGTCCTTACAATGCTGGCATTCACCGAGCCGTTTGGCTTTGTTAAAAACGCCAGAGATGAACATCGCATTCTTGAAACTTGGCGCCAGAGTCTTGGAGCATTTTCATTCTTCTCACGCCTCACCCTTTTCCATCGCTATATCGGCGGAATGCCCGGAATGGGGAAACTTTTATTCCCCCCGAAAACAGATATTGATGGTGCGGGTTGGGTTCTGGGAGAGGCCGAAAGACAGGTTAACAATGGTCTAAGGCTTATGGAGAAACATCAACAACCAGAAAAGCCAGATTTTCTGCAGCAGTGAGTGAATCATATCCTCGGGCCTTGTTTATACATTTACTACCTCTGTGTTTCTCTACTAAACGATAATGCCCACCGCCCAAAATGTCTACTAATTAATCAGCTTGGTTAGTTGCCTCGATGCTCGTTTCGACGATAAAACACCACTCAGTCAAGCCCAAAGGGAGGCTCAAATGGTTCTTTTGATGCAAGCCGGTACTGACACTACTGGAACTGCGCTTGGGTCAACTATGCGGTTTCTTTTGACTCATCCGGAGAAGCTGGAGCGTGCGAGACGTGAAATCGAGAGTGCGGAACAGGCTGGGTTACTTTCCGATGTCATAAAATATGAAGAAACACGCCAGCATCTCCCTTACATCGTAGCTTCCATCAAAGAAACCTTGAGGCTTGAACCCCCGGCAACAAATCTGTTCGGTCGTGTTGCTCCAAAAGAGGGGAAAACAATTGGCGAGCACTATATTCCACCCGGCGCGGAAATTACCACTCTGGCGTGGATTGTGCAACGGGATCCTGAGACGTTTGGCCCAGACCGACTGTTGTTCCGCCCGGAAAGATGGCTTGATAAAACCAAAGCAGCCGAATTCGAGTCTGCTATCTTTAACTTTGGGATTGGCCCGCGGACATGCCTCGGTAGGGAGGTTGCGTATATGGAGCTATACAAACTTGTTCCCGAAGTAAGTTCTTATTATCCTTTACTGCCAGGTTATGTATACTGATGTCGACTCGACAGTTGATCCGACGGTTTGACTATGATCTCCAAGACGCCGGGGAATTCGTTATTCGAGGCGGTATTTCCTATAATAAGGACCTTACTGCTAGGCTCACCCCTCGCACATGATTTGATCATGTCTAGAAATTGCGTCACGATCCACTTTGGATTTAGGTGGTAGTAAGTATTGATTAAGGCCGAGATGGGGGGGTTCACAATAGCACGTTGTCGATTATTTCACATTTCAGTTCTTTCTTTGATGATAATCGTAGCTTTATCAATTGTTCGATCAAGTTTCTTTTCCCTCTAGCATTCTAACATTATGTCTCGTCTCTTGTTTCCGAGTAGCACTGTTTTACGTCTAGTGGCCATTTTTATAATGCCTTTCTTATGCTCCCAGCTCAATCACTGAAACTTATTATTGTGCAAATATGCCTGAGATATGCCCCATAGGTGGGGCAGAACTAACAAAGTGTTGTTGAAGCCTAAACCAGCTCCTGAATAAAGCATCTTTTTATTATTCATTTCTTGAACCACAAATCACAAACAGTTTTATACATTACAAATATGTACAAAAAAACTGAATGTCTCGCCGACTTTACATTCTCGCCGGCAAGACTCAACACGAAAGCCGCCCTTCCAAAAGGAAAATATTCGCGTGGACACTCTTCATGATTTCTTCATGGTTTGGGACAAGCTTTGTCTCGAGCAACCTCGGCGACTGAACTTGGTCATGCTAAAATTCAATGTGGGCCATGGTTTCAATAAGCTGCGCTCGATATCTCTCGCCCAGAAAGCATCGCCAGCTCTGACAACGGATTTTGCTGCAGTAATACCCCCTGGTTTTGTTTTCGAACTTGTGATGTCATTACTTATCTTCTACAGTATTGTTCACAATGAATGGGAGGGGGGAGAGGCGACCTGTGGGTGCAAGACAACAGCAGGTTATGGCTGTCGGTATAACCGGCGCGGGCGTTGTCCCTGTCAACATTTCCCGTTTTCTGGAACATAGTACTTTCTTGGTGATGGGTTGGGTCCAGCCTTAACGGTCCCGGCGCACTGGTATATGTTGACCCACTTGGATAAGCTATTCCTATCCTGACTAGCTGCGACTCGGGAATCTTGGATGGGGAATTTTTCCTGAAAACGAGCACTGAAATAAACCTAAGTACAGGCATGGTCGGCCACTATAGAACGAGTGAAGGGATGAAGTTAAGTACAAAGATCAGGAGTCACTATAAATCAACAACTCGAGGTTCAAAGAGTGACTCAATATAAACTGAACAATAACTCAACAAAGACAGGAAGCTTTTTCAAGGATAGCCCATGGAAACCTGCATTGAAACTATCTTGAAACTCACCAACGCCAGTTGACAAACTTCAAACGACGAACCGGCGGCCTCAATGCTCACTCCAGCAAAACAACCATAGTCAATTGGTTGCTAGAATCCTTCACCTGGCTTGGGTATGTCAACAAGATCTTGGTAAACTTCTTATTTCCCAAGATGCGGTGGTGATTTTTCAGCGTAAATATTTTCCCGGCAATATTGTCGCTCCCGAGATAAGTGTTAAACCAATTTGGTGTTGTCGTTGCGTCGTTGGGGTCGTGTTTCCAAATAGCACGCCGTGAAAGCGGAGGATTCTTGGGAGCATATTCTTTGCGCACGATCTCCCACGTACCTTTATTCTGTACATTTTGAACAACCATGACCTTGAGTTTTCCCGCGTTTTGTCTGGCAGTGTGGGCGAACAATTGCCATGTCATCTCGTTTAGCGGAATCCTACTGGGGTCGTCCCTTGGGGTTTTGTCATTTTCTTTGAAGCCGTGGCTGCCAATCAAGAACTCGCCGTTCCTGTCATACGCACCGATCTGGACAACTTCAGGCACGCCATCTTCGACATGCAAGGTATAGTCGCCGAAGTCAATCCCGACTTTCTCTTTGTTCAACATCTTCAACTCGGGGTACTTAGTAATTGCCACTGAGATCGTTCTTTCGGGTCGATAATGGCCCTGGCGGAAAATATCAGAAAACACCCGGTTTCCTCCGCTTGCCCTATCGGCCTTGATTAAATTGAGGTTCGTCCGTAATTGTAACGTTGGGCTCGTCATCGTCGATTGAGCGTTGGAGCTAGCCCAACCTATTCTCAGATATTTCCTGATATTCGTTCATGGATCTAACTTCACCAACACCCTTGCCCAGGCCCACACGTTCAGAATCCCCTGAGGCCCTGTTTTCTGGTCTGCTTTTTGGTCATCTTCCTGGAGGTTTCCATGGCTTATCTCCGGGTTTTCCTCTGAGCGGCACGAGGCAGAAGTTGACCTAGCGAACCAGGGTCAGCGAAGACGGACAGGGCACATTGATTCGGGGAAAGCCCTTACTGTGAGCACCAATATCATTTTGGTGTGGGTCAACATCACTCGGATTTGCAACTGCCCGGGCAGCCGCTAAGAACGGTAAATGAAAAAGGGCAGCCGCCAAAAGGAGATTTCGAGGGATAAATAATAACATCTTGGGGATGAAGATGAGCTGAGGTGATTACACGACGATAGTTTCCCGAGGGTGCATCAAGTTTTCTATGTCTCGCTATTCAGAGTGTGCAAGTCTTATGGTTATACTCAGACTTCATGAGTGGCATGCTCTTACGGTCTATTTATATTGATTTTAAGCATAATTGTGAGGTCTCTTCTTGGAACCCGCTGGTACTTATCTAAGTAGCCTGTTTGTAAATGCCGTCTCTAGGCGCCGTACGGGATTTGAAGATTGCACTTTATCCAGATGACCCTTGTTTGCAGCAACTGAACTATCTACGTATTGATACCATGAGATGACGGATGTTGGGGTTGGAGGCCGGCGTGATTAATGCCGTCTACGGTGCAGAAAAGGGGGACTGGGCAAAGGGATGTTTTAAAAAAGAACCTATAGTTTCAGCCAAAAGAGACTGTTGGAATGCAAACAACTGTTAGTTGGATGTCAATGCAAGGCGCAGCAGCCGCTGTTGGAGGCCACCTGCAGCACTGGTGCATACTAATTACTATATCATGCCGGTCAATCAATGCGATACACCTAGTTATGATTACATGTCTTCTTTTTCTTTTTCAGTAATACCATGACAATTAGGAGGCACTTGTAAAAAGATCTTGGCATTGAGCCCCTTGGCTAAATCGTTGTGGATGGTTTTAACTTATTTATGGCTCAAAATTCAAGTCTTTACTGACCACACATGGGATGAATGTTACTGTTAGCTAGTATAACTCACTATATTTCTAACACTGAACCAATAGGTGTCCTACTTCACCATTTGGCGAAAACGCTTTGAGCAAGGTTTCGAAAGACTTGGAAGCCTCCAAGTTCTCCAGCCATCATCTTTTACGTTCCCCGCGCTAACGAATCATGCTCCATATTGCCTCCAAAATCCAAACCAATTTCTGAATAAAGGACCTTACAGCGATGGATATACAAAGCTTTCCAGAAGAAGTCTTTTCCTCGATTATTGAACAGTTAGTTTTGACTATTGGAATCTGCAAAGCTCTCCGCCTCAGTGTCGTGAATAGTAAGTTCAAAAGCACTTCATTTACTCACTGGCATTGTCGCGAGGAAATGTGTGACAGCACCCATCACCGGAGCGAGAACACGCGAGTTCAACTTGCTTATGATATCTTTATATGTTTAGAGAGGTTTAATTCAGCTATATTATTTGCTGTTTGCGATAGCCAAGTTGTCGACATCAACGATATAGCGCATGGGAAACGACTTCCGCAAGCATTAGAATTGTGGATGACACCACCTCTCCTGGGCAGGATACTCCTGGCAAAATCTCGCTCTAAGCACCCCAGCAAAGGAACCGCAGAGGTTCCTTTCGAGAATCCAGAAGAAGAGCGAGGGTATTTTCAGTCATCAAAAATGTCAATCGAGCATTGGACGTATGGACCGAACCGAACAGCGAGCAGCGAATTGCCCAGCATCGGATGATTGGAGAGGCAGTTGCCGACAATTTCTGGGATATTGACAATATACTCGAATAAGATGACACCGAATTTGACCAAGAAATTCAAGGGCTCAATATTCTATGTGGAGCGGTCGTGATTGGGGACTTACCACTAGTCAAGTCGCTACTGGAGACTCAGAGCACTTGTGCAAAGCAGGCAGCCATCAACGACGAGAGCCCCTACTTTGGCAGACCATTGCAACTAGCTGCGTGCTGGGGACACATTGAGATTGTAAAGTACTTGTTAGACAACGGCAGCAACCCTCAGTTGGTCACTGGTGACGATAACGGGGGCTTTTGGGATAGGGATTTCACAAACCTAGGCCTCCGCAGACATGTGTACCGCAGCGCAAAGGGAACTGCCTTACAGGCGGCAGCGCTAGGAGGCCATGAAGCAACTGTTCGTCTGCTTCTGGAGCCCGAATATCGACTTCATCTCCCCAGTATGATTGGCTGGTATCATCGGGCTATTCTCGCCGGTGCTCGTGGCAGTCATCGTGATATTATAAATATACTTCTTCAAAACCGTGGGGCAAAGCATTTGCGAATTGGGAGACCTTAAAATCGGGATGCTTTGGGAAGCAGCGCACCATAATCGAGAAGATGTCTTGAAGTTATTGTTGGAAGATGGGACAAATACAAATGCTGATCCCTGCGACGAGCCAAGACATAGAGGGAGATTCCCAACATTGCGGCTGGACCAGGTGACGCTCTGAACATTGCAGCAGGTCAAGGTTATTATCGAATAGTCCATCTTCTATTAAGCAATGGGGCAAAAATCAATAGTTGTGGATACAACGGAACTGCTATCGAGGCCCCCTGTCGAGGTGGACATACAGAAGTAGTTCAACTACTTCTAGACTATGGTAAAAGTGCAGAGTACGCTTTGGTGGAGGCTGCAAAATATGGCCATTCTCACTTGGTACGCTACCTTCTGGAAAGCGGCGTCAACATACACGGAAAGTCCCCGTCAGCCCTTCTGCCGGGTTGGAAGCCCTCCTACAAGCTATCCACCTAAAGAACCCATCTATCATAAGAATGTTGGTTCAATCTGGTGTTCAATTTAAATGATGATAGTCTACCATTTAGAAAAATACCGATTGTTGCCGTGAAAGACTACTCGGCACCTTGGATAGTCGACCTTTTGATATCGCTGGGCGCTAGTGATATTGAATTTGCAGATGCAATTGCCAACGCGGAAGAGAATATAAACGTGCAGCCGCTAAGAGCGGGAGTGACAGTTAGCAAACGGACATGGGAATGGGTAGGAAAGTATTGATTGATAGATTGATATGAAGGTATGCAATTCAGGAAGAGGGAGTGTCTATAAACTCGTATTGAGCTCGTGATGAGCCCGCTTATTGCAGGTGTTCTTGTTACTTTCTGCTGGGCCAGAGGGGTTGGATTCATGTTATGGTAACATAATTTTCCCTTGCTTTAAAGTAGCTGCATCTCAGACGGATAGTAACAATCTGCTGCTGATAAAAAAACAATATTTCGCGTAAACCCTACATTTTCCTTGACAGATTTCTTTTTCCTTTTCTTTCAGTTCGAATTGGTCAACTTCTATGGCGGTGTACTGAATACCTCAAAGCTTGTTGTAGTAGTCATCCTTATACGTGGGAAATTAACTTTGTCACCTGGAACTTCCCATCTGGCGACTTATTGATTCTGATATTTTAACTTCGTAAACCGACCTACTCCTCAAGCTAGAACCCGACGAACGATCAAAAAGAAGATTTCGAAAGAAAATGATTTCAAGAAACGACGACAGTCTGTTTACAGACCACTGCTATGTTTTCACTCAGCAAGACTCCAGAGTACAAACGGACCGCTCCCCACTGTATCATACATCACTGGCAACTTCTGTGACAGATAAATTGGAATCGTCTATCTAATCTATCTATATTTAATGAAACCATTTGCCATCGTAGTGTACTCAAAGTTAGTCCTGCATGTCCGCGCGAATCTAATTCACACCACAAAGAGCAGTTGTTGCGGTAATTGATTGGTGTCGACTTCCGCTGAGGGGATATGTCGACTGAAACCTAGTGAAAAGAGTTTTGTAAGCTGGCATTTTAGAACAGGACAGTAAAAAGCTACTTGTTTCATGACTCCCTGTTTTCTAGGATATGGCAAAAGAAATAGGATAGATGCAGGGGTATTGCATCCGACTATTGTGAACTATGTTGAGTCCGTTGACTAGTCACATGTATGTCATGTCTATGAGATTCAGCACCGTGCCGTGCCAAAAGGTCTACGATATTATTGACCTTTCGTAGTAACTAAACGCTTAGCAACACTACGAAGAAAAGACGGGTAGCCATAATCCTGTTGGGGTTACTTTGAGGGCTGTGCGGGGGTCCGGGGCTTTTCTGGGGTTTGGGCGGGGGTTGAGAGCACTACTGACCGCCAGCTTTAACTTATTAGAGGTCTTTAGACCGGCAATGGACAGGCCTACTTGCGGCCAGCATAAAACGAGACGTGGTAAATAATACGCCTTTTTAGCGACGTCGGGGATCTTGAGGTCTAATTAAGCTTAACTCAAATTAGCGCACGGCTTCCATGGATCTGCGGATAGCGGCACGGCCTGCGCTAAATATAGACCGCATAGCTTTAAAAATCGGTTTGCTGGTAGTTCACGCACAAACAAGGTAGATGAAGATAGCACTTTGTACTCAAAACATGAAAAATTGGGGTACTATTTCTGGCTTCTGTTGCTGATGGTGTTCTAACAATTCTTACATGCATTGGTCCGTCTAGTTGGTGCTGAAACCCCCATCTCGACCTGCTGGATACTGTGAACAGGCATCAACTTCCCGAATAACTTGAAGTAAAATCGAATTTGCCCAGAAGATGTTGGTATATACAACACGACCGGCGACAGTTGAGAGAGATTGCCGTGGTAGGGTGATATCAAATTTTCAGAGCAAATATGTGAGATAGTGCCAGCCTGAAGTCCTAGTAAGTTGCCGGAAAATGCACCTCAGGTGAGATTTCCATAAGATACACTATCGCTGTTGCTACGCAGACTACTATAGATGTTTGAAGTTATATAATGCCTCTTCTATTCCCGCATACAGCTTTACAGCAACACAAAATTCCTTGTCTCCATCTTCTATCTCCGGCGATTATCCAAGAAATTCCGTTTGATATATCTTTCCACAATGGCTACTACCAGCGAACTCTTCATGCTGAGAGCCAGTGCACTTATGATGGCTCCAATGCTCGTTGGCCTTTTTCCAAAGCCCACGGACTCAGTCACTGTCAGGATTACCGCGGGACAGCATGACGTCTTTAAATTTGGTGGAGTTAATCATATCGGTGGCCCCGTTCCAAACGTGGCGTTATTTGATGCGAATGGCGGACGCATCAGATCCCAAAGCGGTCAAAAACAAGGGATGATGAGAAGTGGCGAGGGCGTTGATATTGAAATAAAACCATACGAATCTGGTAACAAGAACGATCCGGAATACATAACCATTTCGGCTTCGGATCACGACGCGATATGCATTGCGGCCGTAACTGTGGCCGGTGCAAACACGAGCGGTAAATGCGAATCTCCAATATGGGGCTGGAACGGGGTGTTCGCAAGAACGTGTGGCCAAAAGTGGTATTCGCCGAAGAAAATAATTGGTACTGCTGATGAAGATATCCGCGCACGGTGAATTTGGATTAGCAATGATGGTCGGTTTCCAGAGGGTTTCGCTTTGCATATACCCGATTTTACCGGGGGCAAGACATCTCACATTGAGGAGTTCAAAAAGAACAAAAAAATACATCTGTGATAGTAAACCCCACCAACACTTTTACAAGGATACCAACGAACCCCAGTGCCCTCCTATATTCAAGGAGCTACCCGAAGCCGACAAGACCACGGGGAGAGAAGATCCAAAGAAGGTCTTTGTCAACGGAGTTACCATGTGCGGTCCAAAGATCGGAGAGACCTCGTCCAACAGCGAAGTCCTTAAATTAAGGAAGTACAAGCCCAGGGGAAGAAAGGGGATGCAGCCAACCTACAGGCTCAAGAGAAGCCTATCCACAGAGCTTGAAGGGACATCCCAGCCCCAACTGCAGCGACGAATGGGTTACGAGTCCAGCCATGCAGTTATCGTCAATAAAGTCGAGGACGCTGCATCTGTCCGTCAGGACGAAAATTCTGAAGGCCCAGACTATCCCCGCAGAGAACGTTACCTTCGCGACATGTGTACTCGAGATTTGGTCCCCTTCTGCTCTGAGAATGTAACCAGCAATTGTTTCGATAAAATTGCCAAAGCCATCCGCGGTCGAACATCAAAGCGTAACGGCGATCTTTCCTCGGTTAAAGTGCGCAAAAGATACGATGGTCTTGACTCTTGGGATGGCTGAAGTTTTATCCATGGTTGTGGTGGATTTGCTCCTAGCTGCATACTCATCTTCGGCTTACTCTATGAATGCAACTTGGGAAGCTCCATTTTCTTGCGTATTTACTGGAAATTGCTATTATGTTTTCGCGTTTATCTCTGTCTGTTCTCTTGTTCATTTATGCTCTTCTATCAAGTCTCTTACCACGCCTTTGCTTTGGCAATATCTAGCAATTTCTCCCAGACGATTATTATTGATGACAGGGAGCTCACGAGTCCGTGCGCTGTCTTTTATTGCTTAACTAGCAGTAGTGGTTGAATAAACCAAAATGAAAGCTTTGCTTGTGAGCAAGTTCAACTGCTTTTTCATGTCCGTTGGTCAATACTACCACATACGCAGAAAAAACGCCGCTTGGCCCCCTTTTTGGGCCCTGGAACTGAGCTTTATCCCTGTAGCATGCAGACTATGGTAGTCCATGTCCTCGCCTTTCTGTGAACGTTGCCAATCCATACACTGAACCAACTTCTGCCATCAACTAGATGGTCGATAGCCCCCGTCCAATCCCTGGCAGCTACGCGTAATGGAGCGTCCGTTTGGCCCGTTGATTGTTATGGGCTCGTCTTTTCTAACAGCTTAATCTCTAAGCCCCTGAATGCCGTTGCATGCCCGTTTACTAGGGCGAAAGCGCCACAGGGTTTGCCATGTTACTACGCTGCCTATATAATCCCCCCCGACCACCTGTTCTCGAGGAAATGAATATGTTGTCTACTTTTAAATCCTCCTTTTCACTAATATTCTCGTTCCTAGCACCGTTAATATCATGTTCACCATGACACAGCTACTACTGTCATATATGCGACTACCATTTCGTATATTCTTCGTGGTATATTTCCTGTCAATACCTTGCGCTTATGGAAAGGGGTGTGATGCTCAACAATGCCCTCCCCCGGAAGCCAGAATACAGCATATAATGTGTCAAACAGACACTGACAAGATCCAGGCTCTCGACATCCAGTCGTTTAATTCAACCTACGTTAACAATGGTACTTCCGATCTTACGTGGGCAGTGGGGATTGAGACGTCAACACATACTGATGACCTATCCCGTGCGGTGATATTCCATACCTTTTACCTTGGTGTTTCCCCGGCAGTCAGCTTCAGCGCTACCATTTCGTTTAGGGCATGCGGTATAGTTCTGGATGGCCTGATAGGAAAAGAGCACGAGTCATCTAAAACGTCGACTTGCGATGACGCGCTTGGCTTAACATGCCAACGGGATTTGCTTGCCCTTGCTCGAACAGCAACGGATAAGCTTAACCTGCCACAAAATGACGCGAAGATGAGCTTTGATCTCTGCACCAACTTGAGACACAGCCTATGCAACAAAATCTTCCTTCGTCGTGCAAGCCTTTGCCAAACCTGAAAGACGGAAACTTCATTTCCAAAAGTAAGAACTCCAAACCTGTTTCTCATTATCGTCTTTGTCATCCGAGCTCAAGTGAGTTAAACATGAGAGCTAATGACGCTTTGTCATATTTCGGTGGCAACATTTATAGGTCTTATACCAGCTTCAGACTACTCCATCGTCTTGCCAAGAGACCCTGATAAATGCTATCCCACGATAAATCGCGACTATACCTGACACTCGAGCTCCACTTAGCAAGCAAGCTGATCGCGGATCAGATGAAATAAACCCCCTGCTAAAAAGAGCTATGCTCGTCATGGCTGTCTTTTATTCTCTGCTTCCCAACGAAACGTCTCCACCGCCCCGTCCATCTACTGAGGCCCATTTGTTCTGTCTGAAACCTCAGGGCGGCAATTTCTCCGAAGTCGAAACGAAGAGCGTGGCATCACATTCTTTTAAAAAACGGATGGAAGTCCAAGGCACCTTGCTGTTAGCCATATGTGTCCTGTCTGCCATTTATATAATGAATTGAGGATGGCGCGTTGGCCGGCTTTTATTCTTATCTTATCCCTGTTGTTTAGCGATCTGTCGAAATCCACTTTCTGCGTTAGTAGTTACGTCAACGACGTTTTGGAAACTGAAATTTGCTTTGGTTCGCCGGTATATCCTTAGCACCTAATCGGCTGTGTTTCGCCATGTCTATCGCAAAGTCATTTATCCGTGCTGTGCCGTCAGTCTCCATCTATAAATGCCACTAATGTGGTAAACTCCCACGCCAAACCCCTAGTCACAGCGGAAGAGTGATCATCCTGAGCGGGACGACGAAGAATAGTCTTCTCCCCGGCTAGCGTCTTTTCAATGACACAGTGTCGCGCACAACAGTGAAGTTCGATACCGGCTCAATTTTCTCCGTGCTATGTTGGAAAATCCAGTCAAAAGCACTTGTCCATGAGATATCGTGTCTAGGAAATCGTTGCTCTTCCAGTAGATATCGACACATCCGCTATCAGAGGGACTTACCCCTCCTGGTACCCACAATGTGGTGAGGGAACAAAGGCCGCTGCGGGGGAATATTAGGTTTGCAATTCCGAAGCCATTCACATAAATACAAGTTCCTCTCCGCAATTCGGGGGGGGAAACATTCGGGTGGTGGGGTTACCGGCTTCGGAGGACCGGGGATTCATATATGTCTTCCTTGTGGCGCTAAAAGAGCAGTTTCACAATCCACCGCTTCGAGGACAAGTTCTGCGGAACCGTCACGCGACTGCAGGTTTCATTGTTTCCCCTCAATTCCCTATTGATATTTCACATTTAAGGGAGACAATAAGTGTATTTACCCATTCATATGCGTCAGAGTTATCGCGTCCCATGTCTATAAAAGGGCGCAGTGGAACCTTTGATGGAATCCTCAATCAGACACTATATTCTCCTCGCCTGCAACGTCTCCCCATTTGATATAAGTTGTTAGGGAACTACCTTATTAAACGTCGCTCTCAGCTCATCAGTCGTACAGTCACCATGGGTCCTCTTCCATCCCCAACGTCGACTTGGCGTACGGAAACATATCCGTCCTTATCCCCCACCGGCCCAGAGCTTTCGTGTAAAGGCAAGATAGTGGTGGTAACAGGAGGTGGCACCGGTATCGGTGCAGAGACGGCTCGTTACTTTGCTGAAGCAGGGGCGGCTCGGATCGCTCTATTAGGGCGCAGGGAACAGCCCCTCCTCGACACCAAAGCTTCCATCAATCAAAAGTTTCCCGGAGTGGATGTGTTTGTAGCTTCCACTGATATTACAGGGAAAGCCGAAGTAGACGTGGCTTTTAATAATTTCGCTGGCGACGGAAAAATCCGGGTTTTGGTTAGCAACGCCGGAATACTTGGTCCGAAAGATCCCATGAGAGATGTGGACGGCGACAAATTTGTTGGAGCGATTGAAACAAATTTGAAAGGGTCACTGCTCGTTGCGCAGGCTTTTCTTCGCTATGCCTCGACAGAGGCAGTTGTCATCAATGTTCGTCGTCCGTTGCACATCTGGATTTCGGTCACCGACTTTCTTCTTACAGCATTTCTAAGCTGGCTGTATTTCAATTGTGGAATTGCCTAGCTAGGGTCAACCCTGAAATAAGCTTTTTCCACGTCCAGCCTGGCGTTGTGAAGACTGCGTTAGAAACGGAAGCAGGCGGTATTGAAGCTCTGGGATACCAAGATAATGGTAAGTGCACTGGTTTAATGGTTTCTGGGGCTGTGAAGCTGATTCGGACGTAGTGAATCTGCCAGCTAGCTTCCATGTCTGGCTCGCAAGCCCGGAGGCGCGTTTCTTGAAGAACAAGTTCGTTTGGGCAAACTGGGATGTAGACGAGCTCAAGGCTCAAGCGAAAGAGATTGAAACGAGTACAAAGCTTAGCATCGGGCTTGTGGGATACCCATTTGAAAATGACAGTAACATGTCGCAATGTTGAGTGCCTGTTAGAAGAAGCAGAGATGTGAATTTCCAAAGCGTCTGTGAAGCGTCTGGTGATAAATCGTAGAATTATCTTGTACTGTACGTAGAGATCTCTTCGACTGAAGGCTTATTATTCTGAACAAGGACGCTTTGCATTGATAGCATTGCTAAGGAGCGGAAGGCAGAAGGAAGCGTCAGTCTCCATCCCGGACCTCAAATTGGATATGTCGCACAACATCTTAGGGGGCTCTCCGGTCTTTGAGGAGCGTTCCTTTTGGTTTAGGAGTGCCGCAGTGGTTTAGCTCAATACGATGGTTCACAACCCTGGAGATAATTTGAAGAGTGTAAGCTGATAAATTAGTAACAGCAGAGGTTTCTAGTTTCGTTGCATTCTCTGATATCCCTTCCCTTTAAGTCATTCTGCCCTCCCAGCCGCTTGTGCTCAGCAGTAGAATTTTCTGTCAGTCTGAGGTCAATTGCGCAACCTTGGAATGCAGGGAGTTGACACGTGAGAGAACTGATCGTCTCACTATTTAAGATGCGGCGGGCCTGAATTTCATTGCGAAAAAATCTCAACAAGTCTAAGTTATGTCCAGCTTATCACAAGTTTTACATGTTGCTAGTATCTAGTCAGCCCTCATTCTAGATCCGACATTTATTATAGGTTTCTTGGGCACTCACAGCTTAGGGTCACCCACTATTAATACATTGCCTTGCACAATGTCTTCCTGGCAGTCTCTCACGCCTTTGCCTCCCATTTCTCTTGAATCTCGCACAACATACATCCACAAATCAATCTCAGCACTGCCGCCGGCTGCTGCTCATCTTGCCTAAAACCCCGCGCAGGGAACTGAATCCTTCGGCGCCCCGCGTCTCCCGCCCGGGACGGGGACGTTCGGGGTGGGTGATTATGTAGATTTTGGAGAGAATGCGACGTTCATATCAGCGGCCTTTTTGGTTTTCCTAACGGTGAGATGGCTTTCTGTGCCTCTTTCCGTTTAAACTCTCGTCGTATTTATATCCTCATCGTCATATTCTTCAGAATCTGGCTCGCGGTCTCCCAGTAAGTGGCGCAGGGCTCTAAGCTCTCTCATTCCCGCAACGCTAGCATGGTCACTGCATGCCAGCCCTCTGCCTCTTTTTTGGGCTACGCCGCGGACATGGGTCTTAGCTACCCCTCATCAGGCTGAAAACAATAATGTATTTCTTCGTCGTCGATTCTTCTCCAGTCATGGCATACGTTCATGTCTGGAGAAATACTACAGACCATATAGTTCAGCATGACGATAACCTTTGCGGACCAAGCCTACCGAGAGGCATTGAAAACCTTTGAAGAAAATCTTAACTCACAGCAGTTGCGAGATGTGCAACGCCCGACCTCGCTGGCTGAACTATGCCAGATTGCGACGGCCATCAACGCGAAGCATGCCGCGCAGCAGGACCGCAAAACGATCCGCTTCACGCAGCGGGTGAGCAAAGTTCTCAACGTTCTACAGCCGTTTGAGGGTATCTTGAACAGCGTCCTGAGTGCGGCCCCCATGGGCAGTGGTAACTTGATATGGAGCTCTATCCGGTTTACATTCCAACTCGTGGAGGACGCACAAACCATTTTCGAAAACGTCTTCGGATTCTTCGAAGATATCTCCCTCGAGCTAGAGATTATTCAGAAAGAGATCAACACGTTCAAGGACTCGCGGCTGGTAGCGACTGTCGCGCAGCAGGTTTTCGCCTCGCTCCTGGACTTTTGGGTGTATGTGGTCAAAACCTATAGGAATCTTCGCTTTGGCTCTTTGTCTATCAAGTCGTACTCTATCAAAAGCAAATTTGAGAACTTACAGGGCAAACTGCAGCAGCAAACTGATCTGCTGAAAAATGCAGCGCAGGCTCAACATCATGAGAATTCAAAGAATTTTTGGAATACGTTTCAGAGGTCACACCGGGGTATTTCCTCCTTTTCTCGCTTTTCCTCTTTCCAAAATCCCCCTTTCTCTTTCTTCCTTTTTAGGCTGTGCAATAATACCAATAGATGCTAACGTGATTATCATTAGACGACGCAGATCAGCACTTCTTTGACTGGCTCAAAGCCCCAGACTACGCGACAGATTTGAAGAAAGCAAACTCTAGACGACATGATGGAACGTGCACGTGGGTCCTTAGTAGACCGGAATATAAATCATGGTCGGCTGCAGCGTCGGACACCCGGTTCCTAGTTGTATATGGCATTCCTGGTGCCGGAAAGACTATCTTGAGCTCATTTCTGATTCAATGGGCGAGACGGACGTTCCAAAGTGGAACAGACCACAAGAAACCTTGTCTGACTCTCTACCACTTCTTCAAAGCAGACGACGAGACGAAAAACACCCCCTTGTCATGCTTACGATCCCTTCTTGATCAGCTCTACGACTTTGTGCTGGAGCAAAAGCTTGAAAATCTACGAACAGCACTGCAAAATACGGCCCGGAAACGCCATGCTGATTACGAAGAGACATTAGCCGTATTTGTCAGCTCTGTACAACATGCTGGCTGCACATTTACTATTGTTCTCGACGCCCTCGATGAATGCAGAGGTGCTAAGTCTCTTTGCAAAGATTTGAAGACGTTAGTCACGCACCCTGATATACACGTTGTTGCGACTAGTAGAAGGAGCGGGCAACACGTGGATGTCATCACTGGACCCAGGATCAATATCATCGTCATGACAGAGGACGACGTTAAAAGGGATATTGCTTCTTTCGTTCGGTACAAGGTTAGTAAAATGCCGAATTTAAAAGCACCTTCTCTCCAACGTCTCAAGACCCTTGTCATCGACGAGCTTTCGAAGAAGGAAAACCACAAAGGCATGTTCCTATGGGCATACCTGATGTGCAAGGATATTAAAACCCAGGGCAGCGTCGCGAAAATCCGCCAATCGATGCAGAAATTGCCGGGCGATATGGTAGCGCTGTACATGAAGATATTGCAGGGCTTGAATGACAAACCTTCTGGGGAACAAGACTTTGTCCTACGAGTATTCCAATGGGTTGTAGGAAGCATTCGACCTTTACGCTGGTGTGAACTCGACCAGGCGTTACAGATTGACCAGTTTCGCGGAGCCACTTATGAGGACGACGACGAGTACGAAGAGACATACATTTATTCTCGCAAGGATGTTGTCAAAGTATGTGGCTCTCTGGTGCAATACTCTGGCCTCGATGATGGGGATACCATTCGCCTAATACATCTGTCTGCAAGAGAATTCCTGCAAGGACAGATAACACAATCCGCTGCAATCCCCATTGAACTCAGAAAATATTTTATTGACATCACGACCTCGAACAAAGTTTTAGCAACATCGTGTCTCAACGTTCTGCAGTCTCCATTGGTCCAGAGCAACGAATACTTCAAAGATTCTGCCAGAGCTCATTATGTGAGAGCGAAATTGATGACCCTGTGCCCGCTTTTTGAATACGCGGTGTTATACTGGCCAGAGTTTGCCTTCGCGTTTGCTGAGGCAATATTTGACAAGGACGTCGACAACACCGAGCAGGCTGAAGAGCTTTTTAAGTTCTTAGCCCTATTGCTCCAAGGACCCTGGGGTCTTTACTGGCTCGAAGAATACATCCGTCTCGGTGGGATCGACATTGCGAAGCACACAGCCGAGAGAATTACAAACCTTGATGCAAAAGACTCCTTGAACGGATCTTTGTTCACACTACAAGAATGGGCCGCACATGTGGTACATGGCCTAGATACCTTTACGGAGACCATATCCCACTACGCGGAGTTTATCCATTTCTGCGTGGAAGTGCCCAAGTCTCTTGTCTCTCTTGGCACCCGCAGCAAAACACAGAGATTGATTACACTGGGCTCTCCAAATAAAGATCTAACAGAGAGAAAACCACTGCCCAAGGGCGAGCGCGGTTGGATTGGTTATAATCACAAATCCAGGTCGGTGTTTTTAGCTGACAAAGAGTACGAGAGTATTCGCGTGGTCCGCCGTCATCTGGATGGTGCCACCGCCTACCGGCCAGCGCTGGAAGCTGGGGAGGAAATCTTTCATGGGATCTGGCGAGTTCGTTCCGCACAACTGAAACAGGATGCGACGTTTCTCGCAATGACTTTTTGCCCACGAGCTAATGAAGAGCTCTTCTATCGCACGGTTTGCTGGAGTTTATCGAATCTGAAGCAAGTTTCCGTTGCGGCGGACTGGGCTCAGGTTATAATTGTCGACCGCTGCGAATCTAGCATATTTCGCGCACCCCCTGAGCGCGGGCGCGGAAGTCTCGTTTCCTTTGGTCATAATAACACACTAGTAACCCCAGGAGGGGTCTGGGATCTTGCCACAGAGGAGATGCTACCTTCACCAAAAGAGATCTGGAAACCAGATAACCCAGAGTCAATAGAGCAGACCTGCTTTAGCTCAACACGAGCAGCCAGGATCCGAGATCTTCGGCGTCTAGAGGTCCTAGAGCTGTTTGGCTCTGAAGGGCGAAATGCCGGCGACCTCATAACCACCATCGAGTATGCCATCGACGAACGCCATGCAGAAAGCTGGGTTAGAGTTCTTATCCGTTGCTTCAGCCATTCTGGAACTAAGCTACTTCTGACCTACTACGAGCGCAAGCCAACAGACTCAGATACCTCGACATATCCCAGATTCGTCTGCGTCATCCTCGACAGGGAAGATCAAACAACGACCACGCAAGTCAACTTCCCCATCCATGCCGGCACCGGGCTAAGGGATTGTCAGTTTACAGAAGACGAGATGAAGGTGGTAGGAAGACTACAGCCGCCTGATGATGACGTGAATGGTGGGGGAGGATTGTCCATTGCTGTCTGGGCGTTGCAGAAACACGGGGGGCAATATGATAGTCGCGCCCATCATCTGTTCCTCTGGAAATCCTTTGACGATAAAATCACGTTCACAATAACGCCACCAATTTCTTCAGAACCACAAGGCGGCATACTTATCGCATTGTCCGATGGCGGGATGATCCGCCGCTCGGTGACGGATATCTGGTCGCCTGTAGAGGACGACGAGTTGCGCAATTCCCGCTATGCACTGGAAGCGAAAGGCAAGACATTAAATTATGTTCCTTCTGACGCAAGGAACTTATACGCTATATTTTTAACAGATATTTTGTCAGTTGTAACCTTCCATTACTGTCTACTCAGAGTCTTTTACTAACATCCGACGTAGAGGAGATTCACCATCCCTTACAATTGAGCTTTGGAGCTTGAGTGAAAACCAAGAGCACAACCGTCGCCGTTCAGTTATCAGGCAACCACTTCAACCCTCCGTAGAAAACAACTCTTTGGATTTGAATGGCAAGTTCTTGCTTGCCAAGTCAGAGGTCTTCGATCTCAGCGATCCTGAGTCACCACGCCTTCTTGACTTCCAAGTAGCTGACAGAGGCAACTCCACCGTCGTCTTGTGTCCCAATCAGCCTGTCTTTGCTTACCTGCATGAAGAAGATGACAGTGTCGTGTTGAGACTTTATGAAATCCAGGCGGACAAAAGCTGCCAACTTCTCTTAACACTCACCGTTGTGACGGAGCACGGGTTGATTCCGCGGGACGTCAAAGTTGCGTTTGATGGCAGCCATAGTCCCCCGCGCGTATTTGCATATTCCTACTGGACAGAAATCGGCGATAGTAGAACATATATTGTCTCCGTAGAGGGAGAAGAAGGAGCCACAGCTGAGCCGATTTCACAAGGTAAAACAAAGCACCATTTATCTTTTTAAATGTCCAACTTTTCCCACCGTATGGTTCTTTTATCAATTACTAATTTTGCATGCCTCCTATAGAATACATGGCCGACCTGACCTTCTCCCTAGATGGAAAGCACATCTTCAGCGTCGACCGACAAGTGCGCAACGAGGAAATGAAGTGGCCCACACCTATCCCGGTCACATCTGTACGCCCGACTACCACCAGTCACAGCCCCAGTTGCAGTCCCGATGTCTTCTCCATCCTCGAAACTCACCCCGTCACTCTCGAGCGCGACTACTGCTTCATCGACACAAAGCTGATGTACCGGATATCCCAAGAAGAGCGACTGGGAACCGTATATCTCAACGTGAAAGGCATCCACGACGACCCAAACAAGACGCACTTTTTCCGCCTGGGTATTATCCCGGACGACTATCTAAACCGATCATACGATAAGGTGTTCCTTGTTTGGCCACGAGGCCGGGATGAGGAGGTAAAGCTTGTCGTCGTGCCAGGGGGGAGGAATGGGATGCCGATGGTTATCATGTCGGGCATGTATAATGATGAATTGGCGGATTCTGTAGAAAAAGCAGTGGGCTGGAAGTAGGATCTTGAATCTTTATGATATGTGAAGCATGTGTTTAGGGGTTTTGGATGAGATGATGAAACAAGTCTTGTATGAGATCATGAGGTTGGTTGACGCGTTGGCATGCTGAGAAAACTGCACGTAAGAAAACCTATGGGATAGTATTGCATAAAACATCGTTATATTAGACCAAGTTCCCATTTTTTTAATTAAGTTTTCAAACCCGACTTATAATTTATTATTTATTATTTTTTTCTCTTTTTCTCTTTTTCTTTTTCATTTGCTGTTGTGAGGATTCAAACATGATCACAGATCTGATGACAACAAAAATACGAGGGCCCTACACTTAGCCGTTGATTAACAGATAACTGACTCGATGAATCGTACTTGATAGAATCCTTGGGGTTAGTCATGCATCAAAATTATTTCATCAGGGGGGGGTAACACTGCGTAAGGGAAAGTTTCGCATCAAAATATCTTGTTCTGAACAGTTCAAATAAATTAAGCCAAGGTTGTTAAAGCAGATGGGAAAAGATATCAATAACTAAAAAATCCTCGCATTATTATAAACGCTCTAAATACAACATGATGAAATGCAACGCAGAAAAGGGTATTTTGCAAAACAAGTCTTTTTTCATATAAGAATCATGTCGGCATATGCACAATCAACGCCTTGTCACTTTATTATACTCGTATCCCAAAAATCAATGGTAAGGTGGGTTTTGGTGCTGTTGTGGTGGAGCAGGTGTTTGATTCGAATATGGCTCATATGTCGGATAATGCGAGTATGGCTGCGGCGTGGGAACGGCTGGATAAGTCTGCTGAGGACTTGACTGGGGGCTTGGCTGGATGAGCGGCGCTTGCACATGCTGCTGGGACTGGTTTGGCTGGGTTGATGAAAAGGCGTAGCTGGGTGTTTGTTGTACAGGTATGTGGGCGGCAGGCACCTTGTCCCAATCGAGAAGGGCAGGGGACGCGGCGGCAAGCAGCGCGAATAGGAAAGTCGTACTGTAGAAGAACATTTGGAGGAATTGCATTGCGAAGTAACCGTTGATCCAGTTGTCGTCCATTGGCCCCGACCAACGCACGCGGTAACTGAAGACCTGGCGGATGAGGACGACGACTCCAAAGCAAAAGGAGCAGATTGCCAGGAGCGGAATGTGCTTGCGCAGAGACTAAGAAAAGGGATTGTTAGTATCTAGTAATCGAAACATAAAGGCGATACGGTGTCATAAAACGTACGCTGCTTTTCAGAGCTGCGCAACGAGACCGAGATATGAGCAAATTGAAGACGGTGGAGATCATTCCCAGCAATAGAATCACGGCAGCCAAGATCATCACGCCATTCCAAGCCTTGGACAAGCGAGCCGCCAGTCTTCTACGAGTTCTCGAGGAACTGCTAGAGCTAGTCTGGAAAGCAATAACCGCGGCGTAAATGCAGACCGCGATAAAGTAAAAGCCGGCAAAGGCAGCGACCCAGAGGCCGTGGAAGATGGCGATTAGCTTTGGGGACATGTTCGCGGCCTGGTGAAGGCGCTTGCATATCCACACAGCGACGACGCCAACCAGCGAGGCAATTGCAAACAGTTCCAAATAGACACTGACGAGTTGAACTTTGGGATACAGGTCGTAGTCGGTGACGGCGCATTCGTTGAGAGTAATGAAAACAATGTCCCATGCGTGGATGCTAGATTTGGTTCATGTTAGCTGTCCATATTTCTCCGGCAGAGAAGGGGAGAATTCAAATGGATAAGGGATGCTTACAATACCATGAGGAAGACGGATATTAACAAACCCCAGCGTGCAGCAGGTCTGCCGCGCTTCTGGTTGACAAGCTTGCTCCATGCGACCATAAGCAGGAGAAAGTCAATGACGAGAAATACAGCAAAAAATGCAATGGTGATTTTGTCGTATGGCGAGGAAAATGCATTATTCAAGGAGCATTTGGAGGGCGAAGATGAGCCGCCCCTACCTCCTCCTCCACCTCGTCTCGGGGCCATTGCTGTTTGTCGTTACAGTTTTGCTATTGTGTTGGAAGAAAAGCAGAATCAATCTCGCAATATGCGAATAAAAGTCTGAAGAAAAAAAAAGTGAAGAATTTAGTAAAGGACATTGCGAAAGAAAAAGTGGCCGCCCATCGTACTATTTATTACTAGGAATCCTTCTTCTTTAGCGGCTCAGGGCTGAGCTGTTCAACAGATCCCAGGCCATCACGTCAAAGCACACACCACCAAAGCACCATCTGGCGCTGTTGAAGAAGAAAAACGAGGTCTCTCGGGCGGGCTGTGCCAATGAAGAGCAATTCTCCATACTGAGATGCAGCTTCATTGGTGGAGTGGGAGGCAGCATTAAGCAGAGCCTCAAAAGCTTGGGGGCTTTTGGCGGTCATCGGTCGACGAAGACAGGGCCGGACACTGGCGAAAGACCGGATCGGCGGTCTCTTCTCCAGCCCATACGAGGAAGCTTTTCTGTCACCCTGTGCCTGGCCAGTCAAGGGTTCCCGAGCGCCGCACCAACTTACCAAGCCTCAGAACTAGGCACTGTTGAATGTTAGCCAAGCCCAGATACGAGAACACAGCCCGAAAACGTCAGGGATTGTCAACAACAAGAAGAAGGGGACTTTCAGCATTAAGAGACTTATCACTCCCCGCAATTCCCGCGAGCCTGGATTATTGTTTTCTCACAATCGCTTTCAATCTTGGCTCTTCAAAGCGGATGTCAAGCCGTGCATAACCGCCGTCAGAGTCGCGGCTCCTGAAGATTGACTTGACTGACTTGACTGACTTCGCTTTGGAACATGGCGGCGGTGCAATCGCATTTTCGTGCTAAGATATCCTGGCGTCCGGCGGTCGTAAGATTAGCCTCGACTAATGAGGCATTTCAACGACGAAAACATAATGACTTTCGAGGTAGGAGGTAGGAGGTAAAGTGCTAAACGCTTTGGTGAATTCCGGAGTGCACATGCACGTGTTTTTCGGAGCACATCCCTTCTTTTTGGAAGAGATCCCAGAATAGATATCAGTTCTAAACAAGAAAAATCAGCATGATACTATATTTCCTAACACGCGTTGTGCACCAAAGCTGAAAGGAAGGATAAACTATGAATCATCGAATGTTGTTGGATGCGTCGTCGAGAATTGTGCAGAATCTTGGGCAAGATTTTGAGAAAGAAATATCAGTAGATAGGATAAAAAATATTATCCAAAGCCAACCAAATGCTGCCTCGAAACGTATCTGGTTATGTCGCATTACATGTAGTCAACTCTTACCAAAGCATCACAAGTTTCTCATCATTGCCCAGATATTAGCTGACGGATTAAATTATGGTATACTAACTTATTTACAAGAAACAGATAAGGGGCATTAAAGTCTTCCACGTCCGAAAGGGTATCAAAAGGCAATGCGCTCAACTATGTACAGCGTAACCATAAAATATTCATCATAACCTCCTTCCTACCCATGATATATCGGAATCCCTGGCATCCAGTTGGCCTGCTGATTGCAGAACCACGTGTCCGTGTTTTCAACATGCTCGCCCTGCTTGGTATCCTGATTCAGGGACCCGTAGAGGGAAAATCCAAATCTTTCCAAACAGTCTAGTATTTTCAAAAGAATCAACCGTGTCTCCACTGTATCTGTCCCGCCAGCTTTCCACGGATAGCCCAGAAATTTAATCTCAAATGATGACTCGAGAACTTGGGTCCGTTGAATCTTATCCTCCAAAATATTAGACATGGCCTCGCATACAGCCCTGGGAGCACCGATAAGCTGCAGAAGGTCAGACTTGTTGAAGGAAATGCACATCCAATTGCACGGCG
The DNA here is from genome assembly GCA_002573585.1 of Helicocarpus griseus UAMH5409. Lineage (NCBI taxonomy): Eukaryota > Fungi > Ascomycota > Eurotiomycetes > Onygenales > Ajellomycetaceae > Helicocarpus > Helicocarpus griseus. The sequence continues at coordinate 167,046 of PDNB01000027.1, forward strand.
GAGGCGGCGGCTGTTGGAGCCGGAAAAGAAGAGTATCTGTGAGGAATTAGCTTAATGTGGTTTGCAAGGGGTAAGGACGGGATTAGGAACCCCGAACTCAAAGTGCAGAGAGGGACGGTACCGTACCTTTATTCCCATCCTTTTTCAATACATCCACTGGTGCCTTTAAAACCCACCCTAGGTCATATAAGCCTTTAAGCAGTCCACACATTAGCCGGCGTGCTGCAGTTTTCTCATCCTCAAACCAGGTCGACGGATTCCATGGAGAACCGTTTAATCTGAACTCATCCGAGGCGCCGTATTCTCGGGTGCTCTAAAAAAAAGAGAGAGAGAGATAAAGTCTTAGCCAAACAGAAAATACCAAGAGGATCTTCAACAACTAATGGGACGGTCCATACCGCGACGCCCTTAGGCCAATATTGATCTAGAATGCCATGAATTTGAGCAACGTCCGTCGAGGAGAACCCAAGAAGACGGACTCGGTCGTTCATATGCAGCGAGACGCTGGCGAAGGAAGTGCGAAAGGAGGAAGCCGGCGGCGTTAGCAGGGGTGCTTGTTGTTGGGACCGTAGTTGGGCGAAGCTGGGGGGTCTTTTCTCGTTCCTCTCTTCGTAGACGGGCGGTTGGCTTTCCATTTTGTAGCGGGTATATAATATTATATATATTTTTTATTTCATGTATGTGCTGTTGATGCTGCTGCTGCTGCTGTTAAGATTAATGCAAGCAAAGAGTGTCTTGCCGCACATATATTCTTTTCCAGTCCGGATAGATTCAGACGTCAATATGCCAGAATTCCCTGAATATTGACGACTGCTTCAACATCCCGACAGATAGACGTCATCGTGCCATCTCGGGCAAAAAGAAACCTGGAGCCCGTTTGGCGCGGCTTGGCTCGCATCTAGTGCGCCAAGATGACATCGTCTAAAATTAGACTAGTAGAAAGAGAGCATTGAATGATGTCTGAGGACTCAGCATTGATATTATTAATTCTTGTTGAGTTGGAGGAACCAGCATACAGACCGGGTTGTGTCTCGTTCGCGGTTTCACGAATTGGCTTTCCGCCGGCCATGGAGTCGTGGATTAAACATCCCAAGATACAACCCGCGGTTCTGGTCCTTTGCACGGCCTCATCACTACTGGTAAGTATGCTCTCTTTTACCGCGCGCAACTAGCTTCTGATCAGTGGTAGTGGGCAGTATACTAGCCGCGGAATTAGGCGTCGATTCTCTGGAGTGGAACATAAAACGGACACTCTTTGCTGAGGAATGACTCTCCAAGCCCTATACGCTGCCAGTCCGAGGATATTTGGGCATGATTTACTTGGTCCAAGTAAGGCAAAGACTCACCAGGTGCTTGATATTTGAGAAATATCAGAATTCATAAAACACAGCGGTTGTTCAAAATTAATCCTGATATGATAAATCAGTGTGAATTCAGACATATTGCTTCTTCAGAGCATGCTTCACAGTACTGAACACAGAGTAAATCTGATGCAGGGCCAGATTTGAAGCAAATGACATTCTCTCAAAAAGCTATCTATTCTGCCCTGAGTTCTCACTGCTCTGTACAAACTCAAACATTCAACTTTGAAAGTCAAAGGGAAGCATGCATGGATCATACATCACTCTGCAGGCCCGCGACAGTGCAACCTGACTGTTGACAGTTCATGTCCAAGCCACAGACCTGTGTAAACAGTGGATGTTTGTTTCTTACATGATGATAGTGACAGTGGTACAGATATACTCTGTGCCTGTGCACTGACAGCACTGAACAAAGAACATGAGTCAACAATAATACTAATCAACCCTGTGACAAAGCACCGACCACCGACAACACACTGAGGACAGACACTGGATCATTTGAAGTATATTATCAGGTTATCAACATCTGAGATGCCACTTCAGGCTGTTCAGCGAGCCATCAATTTCCAGCCCGGGAAACACGGCGGGCATTGCCAAGGACTCAAGGAGGGCAGTTCGGATCAGCATTTGCTCGCATTGCTCATTGGCGGAATAGAGCAACTAACCAAGGCAAAGTGGCGCATTTTCTGAGATCTCAATCTGCTTCCCGGTTTCTGCTCCGGCCAGCCACAGCGGAGCTCTCTTAGCGAGCGCTGCCGACTTGACATATCTTTGCGAAAGTTTAGTTGGTTGAGGGCTCAGCCAGGACAGCGCATTTTTGAGGCTTTTGATCTCGCTGCCACGCAGTTCCAGTCCGGGGTAAAATCAATCACATTTTTTCAATAATCCATCTTCTTATCACTACTACATTTATTGACAGTAGTAACGAGTCATTTATCATGCATCAAATAATACCCATTCATTATTATTATTATTACAGGTGGCAAACTTCAGAATTGAGATTGACCAGCCCTAAAAAGTTGGAATTCTCCACGATCCGCCACTACGGAGCTCTCCATCACAGTCGGACGAACCAGCAAACCCGCGCCAGAGATCTCCATGCCCACCAAGCCCCGCCATAGTCCAATATTCAATCTCAGTGCCAATAATCACCGGGAATCCACTGCGCCCTAATGTCAATTGAGTTTGCTGAATTTTGGAGCTCAAGTGCTGAACCCAAGTGACAACAACAACATACTCGAAGGTCTCATTTGCATCTTCTGGCACTTTTGCTGCTGCTCCTTAATGTCATGCTGCCCCTTTGCATCAAAGGCTTGACCTGAATATTATTGTGAGACTATATGTTTGCCATCGGAAGTTAGCAGCCTGTCACTCAAGGCGGACCTGGTGCCACAATAATGGTGCGCATTATTCTATGGGGATGAATTGGCAATATCAGGGTGGAATTATTATGATTATTCATCGACATAAAGAGAATCATCAAAGGACTTGACAATCATCCTTAGCGGGCTGGGTCCAGTCTTAAGGCAAACCAATCAGTGCCCTCAGCAGCTCTCCAGGATGCGCACGGGAGAGGTCAAAAAAGAGAAATGCAAGCAACCTCCTTCGTGGTTGATGGCGCACAGCAGTCACTGCAGCTTGGAAGTTGGTAGCCTTGGTTGAGCTGGCCCATATTTGTTTTTTTGGCCCTTTTGCGGGTTGCCGTGGGCGGGCTGACCAAGATCCTTTATTATTGTCCGGTCTCCCTTGTTTTCATTCTGCTTTCCTCTCGTTTTTTAACCCCTTTAACTGTTGCACCAAGCACATAACAAATCTACTCACCTTCATCCCCTCTCCCGACACCCTCAACTTACCGCACGTCCTCAAAAGTATCTACCCGATACCATCAACATCAAAATGAAGGTCAACGTCCTCCTCTCTGCGGGTGCTTTCGCCGCCTTCGGCGCTGCACAGGGTGGTCTCTCGGAGTGTGGTGTAAGTAAATTAACCCTCCGCACGCCCAATTGCCCTTTAGCACATCCACTAATAGTTGGAATATAGCAAATGTGCATCAACAACATGTTGGATCTCGCTCCATCTCTCGGATGTGGTGCCGATGATGTCGCCTGTCTCTGCAGAAACATGGACTTCGGCTTTGGTGTACGTGACTGCACCACGCAAGCCTGCGGTGAAGCGGATGTTGTTGCTGCTCAAGCTGCTGCCAACCAAATCTGCCCCAGTGGTGGTGAGGGTGGTGCTCCAGGCGGTGGTTCTCCAACTGGCGGCGCTCCAAGCGACAAGCCAGGTGACAAGCCCACCGATAAGCCCACCGCTTCGCCAACAGGCTCGCAATCCGGCTCTCCCACCCCTACCGGCAGTGACAGTGCTACTCCCTCTCCTGTAAGATTTTGTCTTGCTCAATCCATCTTTTGTTTATATCTAGCTCGCTGACCATAGCTTGGTCCAACCCACAAGACTGGCTCTGATTCTCCTTCTTCCTCTCCATCCGGCAGCCCCTCCGGATCGCCTAGCGAAACTGCCTCCGAGTCCGCCAGCAAGACTGAATCATCTGGCCCCTCTTCTACTGGTGGCTCCGACACCACCGGCGGTAACAACAACGAGCCCACCGGCGCCGACCAAACCGGTACTGGCGGTGCCAACCCTACCCCAACTGACGGCGGTGCCATCCCTAGACTCGCCCCTGTTGCTCAGGGTGTCATGGGAGCGCTCGGTGTCCTTGGTCTCCTTGCTCTGTAAAAGCCGGACGCCAAGTTGATGTCAAATTTGCGAAAGTGATACCCCACCTAGCGTTTTGTTGAATCAGGGAGCGAGAAATGGTACTTATTACACTCGAGGAAGACCTGTTACCATGTCTCATAGCTTCAATTTTGCTCCTCATAAAGGGGGGGCGAGGCGTATGGGCTCTTTCGTTTTCCCTTTCCCTTTATTTTCTTTCTGCCTCGTCGAGTTATCTTGCTGGTCTTCCTTGCCGGGTTGTTTCATGGGTTGACAGGGAGTTATGTCTTGCAAGTAATGACGTCGCTATATACTACCATGAAAGGCATGACACGGGACATGTTAATATTCACAGAGAATGTCAAGTAATAATAATAATGCATGTAATAAGTAATGACCAATCCTAATATCGCGTTTCGACCACTGACGTCAGTTGGAGTTGGCCAGGGGGTGTTAGCATCATCATCATCAGTCGTCATACAACAAGGACCCTGTATGCGGGGGTCAGCTACAGGGATCACAATCTTTCGTTCAAACAGCCTCAAACAGCAGCAAAAAACAGGAACATTCGACGAAATTGATGAATCTCACCAAAACACCTGTTGCTCACTATATTATCGCCTTCTATGCTCGACCCGAGCAACAACTATCAACAATCCAGAACATAAGGGCCGCAGCCATGAGAGACACATTTAAAATGAACCACTATCATTGGGGCCCTTGCTATACACCACTGCGGTTCGCAAAGTGTTAAGTTGTTAACCTGCTCACACAAAATGCACGTGGTTCTGGTATCCCGCATGCGGAGCACGGCCTCGATGAGGCACCAATAGAGTGGGCCAGCAGTGTGTCAAAAAAAAATGTCCCAGAAAGCCATGTCTTTCTTGTGCATGAGACCGGGACGCAGTCCCCAAAATGCAAGGAACATGGGGTTCTTGCAAAAGCGACATGCCGGCCTCTAGATGAGAAAAGGTACGAGATTAACAACCACATCGTCGCTTAACGCGACCCTTACTTTTTTTATCTTGCGCGGGAGAAACAAGTTAAGGGGGTGGGAGATTCCCGTGAAACCCATGCACTCTCTAAACATTGTCTAAGCGCGAGGGTTCGCAAGGGCGTCGATAGCACATTCTATTATGCGAAAAGGGGGTGTCCAGATCCGTCGCGAGATTGATAGCCGGCTAGATGCTATCGTGGATATCGGGTAGTATCCCTAAGGTATATACTTGAAAATCTAGTAGATGAAGAGGTGTATGGGAGACAGCGACATGGAGTAGGGAGCTTGTCCTTTACTACATACATGTATGTACTCCCTACAAGGTACAGCCTTCATAACCATGCTTAGATTTAGTATCCTTAACCTAAGAAGTCCAATACATTCCATAGAACCCATCCATTGAAGGGTGAAGATGTTATTCGCCTTGAAATCAACCAAGATCTTCAGCGTCCCGTTTGAGGAAGGACGAGTATTATCGCTGACAAGAAACGGCAGGCTCACTCATGCTGATCAGAATTCCCCCAAGGTTCACTCCGTGGCCTGCCAAGGTAACTCCGATCAGGACCGCAAGAAAACACAGGGAACAGATATATTCCCGGAACCTCTATATAACGAGTATTTTGAAATCCAATACATATCCTGGTTGACAATGGATGACTTTCAGTGCAGTGAGAGGCCACTAGAGGAAGCAACGGCAGCAGAGACAGGAATTGCATGTAATGATAGCTGAAAGAATGCGAGCAAGTAACGGGTAACCCAGCCCAGGGAAAGTTATTCGCAGTGCTATGAGGGAAAAGAGGAAGCAAAGCATAGCCTCCAAAACCGAAACTGAGGTGAAAGTAGTAAAGCTAAACTTCGGATAGACTTGATGGAAAAACTCAAGATTCCCAAGTAATCAGTAACGAAGAAGAAAAAGAAAAAGGACAACCCAGATCTGAACACCAGCCGACACCTTGTTGAACGACAAAAAACAATTCAAGAAACCAACCTCTTGAATAAAAAAGAGCAGAGCAAAGACGCGCAACCACCAGTAGTAATTAGGGAAACCCTGCCCTCACAATCGCCCGGGGGAAAAAAACAAGTTACTCCTCTCCCAAACTCTCCCTAACGCATTTCCGCACCCTCTTCTTGAACTCCTTCTGGTCCTCACGCCATAGTCTCGCGGCCTCGACGTTTGCTGGACTCTCGTCGTTGGGGCTGGAAAGCATGCTGATGACGCTGAGTAGGATAGTTTCGGGGGTTTGCACGGGTGACCAGCGCTCAGCGGCGGACTCGTAGCCGTATTTATCGTCTTCTGGCGGGTGGAGGATGGATATGCAGACTTCGCCGTTTGGGTAAACTAGTAGTTTATTTGTTAGTATACAAAGCAGCTGGGGGGAGTATAAGGGGGTATAAGTACTGTTTGGATGGAAGATGGGTGTTATGAATCTCATGGTTGGCGGCATAAGCGGATACTCTTTTGGAAAAGATAGTCGGGCACAGAAAAAACCACCTATTGTGAACATAAAGATATAAGTTGTTAGCAGAAGAACTGATTTATGACCTTCCCCGAACCGCAAAGCAGGATGGTGTTATGGGGTGAGTAATAACACATTTCCGCCATATACAAAACACATGCCCAACATACCTCCATAGAACTTGCACTCATCTGAGATCATTAGCATGACCTCCCATTCAAATATATTATCACCAGCCAGTCCGCAGCTGATTCCTGGGATGTCTGTGTCAGATTGCATCTGCTTTAATTGGCGGCCGAGTAGCCCCGCTGCTGGAGAAGTTGCCATGGTGCAGTTAGGTAAGGAGCCGTCTTTTCGAAAAAGGTATGAGGTTCTAATGAGCTCTGCAGCCTTTACTGTTCGCAGGATATTCTGTTGTCCTCAGTGTATCGGGGGCAAAAGGAAGCGTGGGTGAAGACGCGGTGAGAGAAGGGGAGGGGAGAGCGGTGGTGGTGGCGTGAAGTGTGGGGGAGTGAAGCGCCCGCAGATGGCGAGGGTTGCGGCCCAGGTGGGTTTGTAATGCTTTCTGCTGGCGGGGCAGTGATAGGATGGGATAGAAGATAGTTCCCAGTGTTGGATATCAGCTATATAGTGTGTCTCAAAAGTCCAATCCCCTTATATGCATTCACATATTGTCGAGTTGAAGGTGAATAAATAATGAATGGTGAGATTGTTGCTGCTAGAGATTGAAGGTCACATGCCGAGGAAGCCCCGATAAGCCCGCCTTACCTAATCAGGCCAGCCACTTATCAGGCGATGAGGTCATTCTGGAGGGAAATGAATCTAGCAGTTGATGAGAGCACGCTTCATTTGTCTATTTACGAAGATACACTGCCAGCTTCGAAATATCAAGATGTAACAGCAAATACAAAACAAGTAGAATAAGGTCAGGAGAATGGGGAATCAATCATGCCATGTTACTAGGGGTGGTTAAACGAAAAGCAGTACATAATGATCTCAGGAAAGACAACACATTGCAATCGACAGGCATCCCGTGCATTTGAACCCCTGGATTCCATTTCTAGACGGTGGCTTATGGGCAACCTCCACCGTGAACTTCCCCGTATACGCACCATTCAGAGCCTCTATCCCTGGGTGAAGCTAAGAATCTGCTTCCCGAAAAACATGGCTTCACCGACAAAGACAAAAGCGAAGGTAAAGCTGACCACGGTGAGGATGGCAAAGGTCTTGGCCAAAACCTTCATGAGGCGGACGCGGGATGGCCAGGTGAAAGTCTTCCAGGCATCCAACAAGCCAACCTTGCCGCTACCACCCAGGACAGCTGGCTGAACCTTGCCTCCAAAGGTGCGATCGAACGGCACAATAGTATTCTCCTCTTGTGGAAGAATGGATGCAGCGACACGGATCATCGTCACGGTGGCCGGGATCTCAACAAGGATCGTCAAGATTATCGAAAGAGCAAGGACACCCATAGCGGTGGCAATGTCAGCGGCATTATCACGATCTGGGTCCGCAAAAGAATGGTTCTGGTTTACGGGCCAGACGATGAGCCGGAGACCTAGCTGGGCAGGCAAAACCAGACTAAGCTGAGAGGCAGCCGATCGGAGAGCAACGGCGGGGGCAATCTGAACCCAGCTGCTGTATCCGGGGACGCGCTTCCAGAATCGCTTGGTAGACGGCTCTGAAATGACAATATGGACCCAGGCAAGCTCGAGGGTCGCGGTAAGCACATCAGAGGCAATCTCCCCACAGGATTCCAACAGACCAAAGTCGACAGTTCCAAAAGTGAGGACTTCGGCGAGAATTGAGCGGCAGATAGCTGTGCAGAGGAAGAGGCCCAAGCCACGGAAGCGCGACCAGGGGCCAGCACGGGCGCGGAGATGGAGGATGGTGCTGCGCAGACTACGGGTAATGGGGGCTGGTTGGGCAGAGGGGGTCTCAGGGCCAGTCAACTTGGGGTTTTTGGCGGAGTCCTCTGAGTCGCTGATGGGAGTGTAGATATCCGGTTGGGGGTCCTCCACCGAAGCCAACACTCCAACAACCGTGCCATAGGTATATTGGATCTATAATGAACAGTACTATTAGCAACGACACTATAGAACCGCGGGTCGAGTTTAATTATCTAGTAGAGGCACATACAGCAAAGGCAACCAGGCCAAAACCAATAGCAGTGACAGCAAAGGTTAGCAGGGCGAAGGCTGAGATTTGGCGGGCAGTATCTTCATTGCTGCCGTTGTCGCCGTGGGAGGGGGCGAGGCGTGCGGAGGAGGCCTCCAGCCCTCTGCGGACCAAACGGTGGGCGACCGCAGACATGGCGGGCCTAAGAAGGGATAACTTAGATTACAAAAGAAAACAGTAGCAAAGAGGGACAATAGTGAGATAGATAACAAGACAACAGGAGATGATAAGAAGAGAGGGTTGATGAAAAGGTGAGGTTGTTGAAGAGAAGACGGTGATGTTGGATGTTCAGGAGTCGTCATGGATGGATTACTAAAAATATCACTACATCGCTGCTAAAATAATAAGCGCCGTTGGAGCAGGCAGCATAGTAAACAACATCGCCATTATTATTATTTATTCACATTCAACAGAGCACAATAATGTATATGTGATATCTGTATATACTTCCTAAAATAAGGAAGAATACAGGAGGATATCTTGCTTGTCCAGTACTCCGTTTACCGCAAAGTATACCGCTAACCAGCATCCGGAACGAACCCCGCAAATGCATTCAAAATAGCAATAAACGCCATAATAAGGACTAAGGACTAACCCATGGGCTGTTGTTTTCCCATCTTCCCATCTGCCCATGTTTGACTCTACCACTAACCACTCCCATGCTTCAATAAGTTCTCCAGTACTAGTTACTGACGGATGTATGGGGATGGTGTCCCTTCGTCCGGGGTCAGGAGGCTTGGTAGTAAGTTGACTAACTAACAGATAGGAGTGTACATACATATATATAAGTATGCGGTGTCTTTCCCTGTCATGGAATCAGCTGTGAACCTTTGTTTCCTTGTGGCTTTCTTTCTTCTCCAGTTTCCTCCATCATCTTCACTGTTATCCCTCTGATATTGCTCTCTCCTGCTATCGATCTCTGATATCGGACTTTTGTTGATCCGTGTTCCTCCGAGCCGAGGTCCATCCGGGTTGCCGCCTGCTTAGCTAAGCAGCCTGTCCCCGGATCTCCCTTCTTCCTCTTATTATTCCCGCCGCAATCACAGGCAAATCTCTCGACTTGCCTCTCTCTTCAGCTTTCTTTCTTTCCTTTTTTTTTATCCCACTGTCATTATTTTTAGTTACTCTACGTTAGTTTTTCCTTTCACAGCTTGTTCTACCTTTCTTTGTTTCTCTCGTCTCGTCTCTTCTGTGTGCTCTTTGCTTTCCGCCCTCTCGCTCTTATCTTCCCCTCCGTCTCCTTTCCGCCCCGCCCTCTCTCCTCTCCCGCTCCTCCGTTAGATCAAAATGTCCTCCTCCTCTTCTCCCGTAAAGCAAGAGCAAAAGCAGACTCCTGCTGCCCCCAATGCTACCATTGCACAAATCAAGTCTTTTGTCGCCGGTGGTGCTGGTGGCCTTTGTGCCGTGATTGTCGGCCACCCCTTTGACCTGGTCAAGGTCCGCCTACAAACTGCTGAAAAGGGTGTTTACTCGGGCGCCATCGATGTCGCGAAGAAGACTATTGCACGGGAAGGCCTTGCTAGAGTATGCCTATAACCCCATTGGTTATTGCGACAATTGGACTCGTTATACTAACAGCTCCGCCATAGGGCTTGTACGCTGGTGTTTCCGCTCCTTTGGTCGGAGTAACTCCTATGTGTATGTTCTCTTTCTCTTGCACCTCTCTCTTTTGTCATTTGACATTAGCTAACCAATTTCCTTTTTCTAGTTGCCGTCAGCTTCTGGGTACGTTCGCATCGTTATGGCAGATTTCGACGTGTTTTTGAAATCCTCCTAACCTTCTAATTGTATACAGGGTTATGATCTTGGCAAAACCCTCGTCCGCAACTTCTCTGACGTTCCTGTCCTCAATGGTGTCCACCAATACTCCATTGGTCAAATATCTACTGCCGGTTTCTTCTCCGCTATTCCCATGACCTTGATCACCGCTCCTTTTGAGCGTGTCAAGGTCCTCCTTCAGATTCAGGGCCAGAACCCCCCTCCTCCAGGCCAAAAGCCCAAGTATTCCGGCGGTGTGGATGTTGTGCGTCAGCTATACAAGGAGGGCGGTATCCGCAGCGTGTTCCGTGGAAGCGCGATGACTTTGGCTCGTGACGGACCTGGTTCTGCTGCCTACTTCGCTACATATGAATATATCAAGAGGAGCCTAACCCCAAAGGACGCTGATGGAAACGTCACCGGTCAACTATCCTTGCCTGCCGTGGTTACTGCAGGTGCCGCTGCAGGTGTTGCCATGTGGATTCCCGTCTTCCCAGTCGACACCATCAAGTCCCGTCTGCAGAGTGCAGCCGGAAAACCCACCATTGGTGGCACCATCTCCGGCTTGTACGCAAGCGGAGGATTCAAGGCCTTCTTCCCTGGATTTGCCCCTGCTTTGGCAAGAGCTGTTCCTGCAAACGCTGCCACTTTGTATGTCTTCATGTCTCCCAAGTTATTGGCCATGTTATATAACTGATTACTAACAAATTTTTACAGCCTCGGAGTCGAGCTAGCACACAAAGCCATGTCGAAGCTATTCGAGTAAATTGCGACGCATTTACACATACCCTTACCAGTACATAAGAGTTTTCCACCGCTGTTCTTTGATAGAGGAGCGGTGACTATGATATACACGCGCATTGAGACCGGGGAGCATATATATACATTACCCACATATATCCATTGGGCGAAATTTTTTCGGCATTTATCATCTTTCGTATTTCATCCAAGACGGAGTTGTCCTAGACGCCTGGCCTTTTAGCTCTGTACATATAATTTTTGATGCATTTTTGATGTGTTTTCTACCTTTTTATGGTCGTGCTTGTTTATATCCATCTTTCTCGTTTCAGACTACCCTTCTTACATCGGTCAGCGATAGAGCACATAGAGCACGCGACATAAAAAGTTTGTTGTTATTGAATGAATTTCAATATTGAAAAGATGTTCTTTTCAGCTCACTTCAGTCATCATCCACAAAACATCATATCATGTCTTCTAAAACTATTCCTATGTTGTATATCAGCTTACTGCCCAAACCTCCCCCCGCAGTAAATACACCTATCAAACCTCTCACACAGCACATCCAACAGCCCCTTCCCTCCAGCCATACTCTGAACCTGTCCCTCCCCACCATCTCCCGCTTCCATCGCTGGCTCGATCAGGCCAGCAGCAGGAGGAGCCTCGACAAGCTCCACATCCAGAACTTCAACACCGCAGCCCGTACAGCTCTTGGAGACGGACGGGTCCTGGATGGAGAGGAGGGTCAAGCCACAGCGAGCTAGAATTTATGAACAATGTCAGCCAACCCAATGGAATACAGATTGGAAATGAGCAGGAAAATTGAAGTAGGGGGGGTGGGGTGTGAACGAACCAAATACATGCCCCTCAGCGCACTGCGACTCCTCAGCAGAATACCAGTCGACACCGGCACCACAGATGTCGCAGAATTCAAAAAAGTCGCGGCCCTTTTTTTGCGCGTCGTTGCCATCGCGGCTTTTGGCAGGGATAATGGGCCTTGTTGGTGTTGGTTGGGCGGCCGAATGTATCCTCTCATCGATACAGGCTAATTCAACAGATAGATCTAGATTGAAGGCTGTTGACAGCCACTGTGCCGTCGACTGCGCGGCTTCAAGTAGATGCGGCGGGTCTGCGGGGACATGGTCAATAATGACACAGCAGACAGCTGCGTATCGGAGCTTGTGCGCCCAGGGGTCGTCGGGGAGATCTCTATGGCTCTCACGGAGGATGAAGTCGAGAACGTTTGCGCGCGCGGCCTTTGTGAGTGGCGGTGTCAAGGGAGGCGCGATATTCCAAGGCAATTGAGGCGTTGTGTCCAGCTCCAGATCCAGCTCCAGCTCCATCTGGTTCTCTTCCGGTAGATGGGGCTGGGGCGGCGCAAATACGATGCGCGAGTGCTCGCGCGCTGGGGTGATGTATTCGACCATGTCGCTTGGGTGGAGCGTGAAGGAGGCTGCGAGCCAGCCGCGGTGGCTGGCCATGCCCCAGGTGCGGGCGGTGGACATGCTGCCCAGGTCGTGGTCGAGGTCGAAACGGCTGCGGAAGCCTTCGATTTGGCGGTGGAGGTCGGCGCTTTGCGGGTTGTCGGGATGGGATTCTGTGGTGGTGGGGGCGAATGGGAGGGAGCGGAGGGATGAGGAGAGGTGGACGACGTGCAGGGTGGGGAAGTGGGTTTGTGTGTCTGTTGTGGATGTCATTGCTGTGGTTGGGATTCTTAGCTGGATGCTCGCTCGGTCAAGGGGGTTTGGCATTTGCTAGGATACACACCGGTGATGGGTTCCCATTCTAATGTGTTGCTTCCCTCTACGGCATCTTGGCGGAGTGCGTGGTAGAGTGATATGGCTGATGTTGGCTGTTCTCTATCCCCTGGTTTTTGAGAAAGCAAGCCTTCAAAGGTGATGACGGCATATCCCCCTAGGTAGGCCGCAGCCAAAGAGTATAATGACTCGTCTCCAGGGCCCTTCAATGGTCAGTAAACATGATCCAGGTCCGTATGGGATGGTGCTTTTCCTCACTTTATGGTCAATCCAATGTAGAGGGCCGTGGAAGCCCCTGTGGCGGAACTGCTCCTCCTGCGAGACAGCAATAGCATCGCTCAATTGTAGATTCAATGGACGATTAGGAACACCGTCCTCATCCGCTGCTTCTTCAACTCTCGCATCGAGTAGAAATACTCTCACTTCAGTGCCATGTACAATGGCAAGAGGAGAAGTATGTCTGTGGTTTCCCTGCTCATTTAATGCCCCACACCACTTTCCCCATGTAATATGCGAAATAATGTGCATAGACCTCATTGACTGGCCCAGCATCGAATTGGGCCCTAGCTGAGGATATGTCGTAGACGGTGGAGGCAATCCATGATGGGAAACAACCTCCGCTGAGAGCATTCTCTGGGCATCGGGCCTGCGGTCATTCCTGATCCTGATCATAGTAATGTCATCCATATCATTGGCAACAGCCAGCAGGGACATCTGTGCTCGATGCTCATCATCCTTATCCCCCTCATGGCATGGCGGGCTCCAGCAAAAAGACCTCACATGCTGTTTCCGCTGCACAGTCTGAAAATCCTCTCCAAATGAAAGCGTAAAAAATCCTTTCAGCACACTATTGACAACCAAAGTTCTCATCCACTTTGAGCGGCCATCCGTCAACTCCCACAGAGACAGAACCAGGTTGCTCGTCAGCACGGCGAGCACATGTCGGCTGTACTTGGCTATGCTGTGTGGAGACCAAGAGAGCGCAATAACATGGCTGGAAGACTGCTCTTCGCCAAGTGAGAAAGCGGCGCTGTTCTGGGGTAGCAGCATGGGCCATTCCCTGTTGGCAAATACATTTGCCTGGAATTTGGTGACCGTCCATTGGGACTTGGAGGTCGATGATGCCAGTGGTGTGCCCACGGTGGTGCCCTGTGAGTGTGGTGTTTGGGGCTTGGTTTGCGGGATCTAGGAGAGGCGGTTAGCATGTCTGATCTTTTTCAGGTAGATTTGATTTAGTAGAAATCGTTAGATATGTATTGATGGTATTCATGTCCGGCAGTTTTTGATTGGGTAGGATTGTTGACAGACCAACACATGGACGTGCTCGCCCAGCGCGACGGCAAGGTCTCCATCCGAAGACCATGAAAGACAGTCATAGCAGGATGGGAATAAATTGAGTTCAACCGGATCGAGCATGACGATTTATTGAATGTGGCATTTGCTGTCTGTGGAATATTTCGCCAGATGCATGATGGCGTTTAAGTCACGGAGATTGTTGAGGCAAAAACATATTTTTTGGCGATTGGGATAGAAAACTTAGTGAAGATCATCAAGCGACACGCGGTGCTTACACATCGCGCAGATTGTCGATATGCTCACAATCTTTTTTGTCTCCGCTTCTTTAATTGATTGTTCTAGCTTGAGTAACATTTTTAAGGGAGACACTCGGCGCTGTCTAAGGTAAGAGGTAACAGGATATATTGGCCGATGAAATTCCTAGCTACCGAGGTGTATCTTCGGATTTTTATCTATATACAAGCCAATAGTTCTACTCTATCTAAGAATTAAATGCAAAAAGCTTTCCAGCTACTGGGTCCCATTCTTCGTCCCATCGGCGTTTGCTCTGGAGCAGTGCTCCTTGGCGGAGTACCTGTAATCTCTCACCATCACCTCTAAAGAGATCGAGCAACTGAGCGAGAAGCTCATCATCATTGCCAAAGCCAAGGCCATTTACACCTTCAGTTACCAACTCTGGCCATGCCTCGTATTTATTCCAGCCAATTACAGGAAGCCCAGCACCGAACATATCAACAACTTTCATAGGTAGATCGACCCCACTGCTACTGGTATGCAAACATACGCCAAGAGAAGCGCATGCAAGGAGTTGAGCATAATCTTCGAAGCTTAGCCATGCTGATTTGATCAACAATTTTTTTGGCAGGTCCTTGTTTTCAGACATCAGCCTAGCAATCTCCGCAAGGTACTTTTGGCGCTGTGGCCCCTTGCCGGTGATTATAACGCATAGCCATGGTAGATCAGGTTCCTTCGTGGAGGCGAAAATTGAATAGCGACATAACGTTTTGATTAAGAGTGAAAAGTCTTCGTCCGGCGTCCAGGAAGTCGAGCTTACTAGAAGTCGACATTTGCCGGTCTTAATATCTTCCACAAAGTCGGCTGTCTCTGGAAGAGAAGATAGGAATTTATATTTTTCCTCGTCGCTATGAACGGGCTGGAAAAGAGCTGGGGGGCGATCATGTAAAACGTGGATAGGCGCTTCTATTTTCAAATCATCACGCAACTGTCGCGCCATCGCATGGCTGACGCAGAAGTGTGCAGTAGAGAAGCGTCCAAACGAAGACTCATGTGACTTATTGATTTTGACCATCGGGTGGTTTTGACCAAGCTTAAGGGCCAGGATAGAGTATCCAAAGTTGTGCCAATCAATAATTAGGCGCGTGTTGCGGAGCTTGCACACGAGCTCCGCCATCACAAGAGTAGGAGCAGTAGGGGGGTTCTGAAATGGGATAAACAAAAGGTATCTCAGCAGCGAGATCATGAAGGGTATACTATGGGCAAACGTGGAATTATTTCATCTCGGACCCCAGATAGGGAACGAAAGGGAAATCAATATTGAAGGGGATTGCACCGTTGGTAATGACTAACCTGGACCAACATCCATTGTGCGGGTTTGGAACGGTACGCTAGGGCAAGCCACAAGCACCACGTCTGGTGAAGCAACTTTAGAGCAGCAAGAAGCGGAAAGAGAAACGTATTCGCGGATGTTTGTAAAAACTTTGGAGGAGAGGGTAGAGGGACAATTGAGACTCGACGATTGTCTACCAAACCGGGATGAACGTTGGAGTCTGATAAATTGTACGCAGTTAGCATTGCTGTTCACAATGCAGCCACTCCAAGATGGAGTATTATATCAACATACTTGTATATCCAATAATAGACACGTCTCCACCATGTTTCGCAATGCTCAATGCATGGTATTGCATTCGCGGACTACGGCCGATGTCTCCAAGCACCAAGATCTGGACAGACGCATTGTGCTGGGGTAGGGGTCGCTTCAACTCCAAAGCGTGGGCAGCAGTAGACTGTCCCCGTTCATAACGAGATGGTCGAACAAATATCAACGCGGGTATAGCAATAGCTAGGAAGAGCAATGCCGCCGCAAAGAGTGCTGTCAACATGACAGCCGTGGATGACCGAAACGTGGTGATTCATTGGGCAATGGTTATACAACCCCGTTCACCGCAAACCGCAGCCTCAACCACAACCCACTTCGGTGCAGGTCCCGTTTTATGAGACTTTAGCACAAAGATGGCGAAATTAAATATGGTGAAGAAGATGAAGAATCCAAGACAAGTATCAAGAGACTGCCTTGAGGTTGACGTGGAGTTTGGGCTTTCCCCGTTTCGGAGCCTCCGAGGTGGAGATGACAGCTGGCGGTTAAACGATTGCCCGTTCCGGCCCGTGTCTGGCTGCCGATCTTCGGGTGGCTTGGGCCCCCGACTCGGCATGCCGTGTTTTCGGGGAGAAACCGGTGAATTACCACGAGATCCCAGTATTCTTAGTAAAGAGTACCTAGGTAATTCAATTAATAAACTTCTTGATATAACTAATTTTATTTTCTACCGACTGCAGTCAAGATACTAGTATGCACTTAAACAACTAATAGGAGTCCTCTCGATATAGTCCATACGCTCTTAGTGAATTCAAAAATAGATAGTAAACCCGAGTCAAGATGTCCAATGTACCAAACCCCCCACATTTATCAATGCCTCATATCCCTCGTCGCATTCCTCGAATGCAGCCTACCCATCCATGAATTCGCTGTCCAAATGCGAATTCTCTTCCCCCAAAACATAAATACCAACAAGCTGAGATTATTCGCCAGCAACACCGCACAAAATATCCCAGCGATAACCACTGCATACCCATTCGTCAAGATCCAGTCCAACAAATATGAGCCCATGCCAAACGAGATCGCCTGCTTCCCCAGGTTCATGGCGATGAGCATCTCAGACGTATTGGCGTAGTATGAATCTACAGCGTAGGCGAGTGTGAAGGAGAAAAAGAAATATGCACCCCATTGGTCCATGACCACCCCGGCAAAGTATGCAACCCAGTGGAGATTTTTCTCTGCCGCGAAACCGTAAACGATAAGGCCAGCCGGCGATATAAGCATCGCCGGTAACATCACGCCTAGTCGCATTTCTGCCTCGCGAATACCATTATTACGCTTCGTGTAGTATGCCGCAAGCCTGTCTGAAGATGATGTGAAGGGGAAAGCGAGAATGAAGCCTATTGCACTCGCAAGGGCAATCAAACCAGAATTGGTCTGTTCCCAGAAGAATAATTAGTGTTCCATTTTGTTTGTCCTATAGATTTTCCAGAGTTCTCACCTCTGACCAGTTATATGGCGGCTCCATTATCTTAAGCGGAAAGGTGTAATTGAAAGCGAGTGCTCCAAGTCCAATATATATGCCTAAAACATGTGTCAGAAGTGCAAATTGTGCGATCTGCAATTTTTTAAAAAACATACCAAAGCTTGTTATCACCCACAAGACAGCCGGGACTGGGAAGTATGTAAATGACCGAACAATGGTCATGAAGAATTCTTCCTCGTGATAAATTTCACCCCACGGTTTCAGAGTCTCAACAAAAGTCTTTCGCTTAGGAATATCAACAAATGGCATGACATCCCCATGTGGCTTTTCCTCAAGTCCGTCTGACGAATGCTCTGGGGGAGTAGGGACTGGTACATGTATATCTTTCGGGCGTCGGTAGGCAGACTCTTCGACAAACAAAAACGCTGCAATAAGCAAAGCAGCTGCAAATGCCGTTACAACATAGAAGTATAGTCTCCACGAATAGCCTCCTGCCAACATATACCCGGCAAACATCGGCGAAACCGATCCGAAACAAAGGCAGACCGTATAGTAACCGATTCGCTTGCCTCTTTCATGGATATAAAATATATCGTTTACAAGCTGAACAGGGAGTGATTCACACACACCGGCACCGAATGAGTGAAAAACGCGGGCAATCATGAGTCCGCTGAAGTTTGTCGCTTGGGAAGCGCCGACGAGACCAGCGACGAACTAATAAGAGAGATTTTTTTTTGTCAACAGAAAACTTTCACTCATCACTCTACTAATCGTCTTTGTTAGGCACTCACGAAAATCATGGACATCAGCGCGACCGGGCGCCGACCAATTTTGAGATACAATGGGACGAGGATAAGAGAACCTGATGAATGCTCTTTAATGAAACGAAAAACGAGATCAAAACCCACGGTAGTAAAGTAGCTTACCAAAGCCGAAGGATAGATTAGGGTAAGAAACAAGGCCCGAAGCAGTGGCATGAGAGACGCCAAATTCCTCCGAATAGATATTGATATACACGCTAGGTCCCAGCAAAGCGGAATTCCCCAAAAAGGAAAACAGCGACACAATCACTAAGATTGTATTTTTCTTCCAGCTTGGCCACTAATACAGACTTCAGTGTAAGCCGGTAGCAGTGTAACTGCTTAGAACCTTACCTGTAGTGGATCGTTTGGGTCCTCAGCTGGAACAGGATACAGGGCCTGTCCATATGTGGCCGACAAACTCTCTATAGTAACAAGTTAGCACCAGTTCCTGCTATACATCGCCGCGTTTTATGCCCTTTCTTTCTACCAAGGCGTAGGAAAAATACTCACCTTCCGATTGAAGATTGACAGTCCCCGGGACATCTTCTTCATGGGCTCGACTGCGACGTATGAGCTCCAATCACATTTTCAAGCGAGCAGTAAAGATGTAATACCTATGAGCAGAGCGCCTAATATTCTGGATTGCGCTGTCGGCCATTGTACATCAGTCGTCCGAGCTAAACCGCGAACTAGATGGGAGGTCAATGAATCACAAAAATGGAGAAATATAGAGACTGAGGAAAGCCCAGATGTTTTTAAAGCACCCAGAACAAAAAAAGAACGAGCTGAAAGATCCCTGTCCATTTCAATATAACCATTATCGTGGAGAGCAAGATATCCATGGTGGGGCCGAATTCTTGTGATATATCAATTGTCCCTATGGAACCTGGGGAAGCTTGGCAGCGTTGGGATGACATGTATATGCATTGTATTTGATATAATTCCTACAGAAACGCCTACTGTGAAAGGTGTGATGGGCATCCACCAATTGACTTGAACCGAGTAGTCCAGGAACCCCAGTACATGGCAGATTTGGGTAACGATCAACCGAGAAATTCAGCCACCCCGGGGTGGTGGCCAAATCCGGCGGCTTTTGAACCAGAGGTATTTAGCCGGCGAGAGTACTTTGGGTAGTATGTTGAGTGACTTTGCAACATAAGTTCAGATACTCTGCTGGACTACCATCAGAGGTATGAAAATAGCGTCAAGCTAGGAGGAATTCTGGAAGATTGCGGGGAAGTTAGGTCCAACAAGTGAAGAACGGCAATCAGTGGGGTACTGTAGGCCCTGTTATTTTAGTTTCTATTTGGATGCCACCGTGTCGCGCTGGCTCCATGAATCGGCAAATTTGCCCATGAAGCTGCTACGCGCTCTTTGGCTTGGCTACTCCAGGTATTTTGACAAGGTTGGTGAACCTGTCAAATGCGGAAGGCCAGTGAAGTGTATTCTTCTCTCGCCGGCACTGCTCGTCGTTGATGAGCCGATTTAGATTGCTTTGACCCTTGAAGAAACGGGCTGGGCGCCGGCCTAAGGGATAACCCTTGTCAAGGGAGTTCTTCATATGTCGACGGCGGAAATAGATATATGAATTTCGAACATCAGCCTCGTCAACACGTATAGCAGCATGTGCAATTGGAAAACCAAGTGACGCAAGTGTTCCACCTCGTCTGCATATAAGGCCCGTATATGGTCATCCGCTCAAGGGACGTGTCGAAGAAGCAAAGTTTTCGACAATTTTATAATACCCACAAGACAGTCATTTACTAAATAACAACATGTTGGGAATGATGCGCAATTTGACAGTTGAACTATCTCCTAGAGCCGATTTGAAACAGACTATTTCTGGGGATAGCTCCTCGATGCTGTCGATGAATAAACTAGATCGAAGCAAATTCAAGCAATAGCCGACCCGGAGGAAGACCCGCAACCAGTTTAAGATTCTATAATACCGCGTTTGCTAGGGGTGAAAAATAGGTTCGAGATGGCTTTCGAGAATGGATGAAAGCAGGAATGGGATGGAGAGAAGTGATGACGATGAGTAAGCACAACCGCCAAGATCACCTGACATGCAACCATGTGACCTGGCCGCGACCTCCCCTGGCCGTGTTTCAGGGGCGGAGATTGAGCGATACCAAGTCAACGACGGCAGAGGCAGTGGATTATCTTGAGAATAAGTGATACTTGCCAGCCGACAAGTCCTAATCGCTGTTGGCAGGTATTGCCCTGACAGTGTCTTACTTGGTTTCCGGATAACATTGCCTTTGTCTCTCGATCGGCACTAAGCTGAGACCGCATCAATCTGATATCGGAGATTCGTTACACATCGGTATCAGCGCAACGGTTTTGCGTTCTGTTTATAATCCTTGTTTCGTTTATGATATGATGGAGGCGATAGTATAATGTCGGCGCCCTCAAACCCACCCATGGACATTCCTGTCCGCGGTGGCCTGCACCCCGCGGCAGCAGGCCATCGGCGTTCGCGCGGGACATATACGCCGCTTGCCGGAAATGCCATGTCCATATCCCATCCAGGACCTCTTACACCCCCTAGCGAGAATTCACCTGTTTATACTGGCCCGGAGAAGTATACAAACGGCCATATTGCAGGCCCATCGGCCCATTCGCACTCAGGGCACGCTCGCCATTACTCCGAATCCACCCCGCAGTTGTCGAACCCGGCGAACGAAGTGTCCGTACAGGCTCACAACTGGAGCACACTCAATGGCAATGGCGGTTCGTTGGGAGGAATGTCGCCGGGTTTTCCGGCAGCTCCTATGCTCGGGGAGCAGCCTTACATTTTGGATGGTGTAGATCAGGAAGTAACGCTTATTGGCAGGTAGGTTATTCATCAACGAAATGCAAACAAGAGGGCACTTGAATGCTAACCAGTTCCCAAGGCTTGTGTCTAGTGAAATTATTGCCGGTATACTCGTGTCTGCACCATACGTGATATTATCGTTCATGGCGAACGTGTACAATTCCTTCCATGATATTGAAGAACATCACGAGGACGAGGCGGTAGAGCTTGGTTCCATACAACATCACAGTCCAAGGAGGAGGGAAGCTCTTATTGCTTGCACTTTAACCTCGATCACAATGATTATAATGGGTCTCTACGCTGAGCTGCGGAAGAAAAACCTATCGCATCCGCTACAAGACTCAACCGGCAAAACCAAATCAACTGTAACTGACATACCAACCTTACGGGACACTGTTCTGATAGGAATATCCATAGGCTTACCATTTTACGCCTCTCTCTTGCTTGACCCTGGAAGAGTTATATTTACTATCCTGGCCCTGCTGGTTTCTGGCGTCTCTCCGCTCGTCCAACTCGAGAATAAGAGCAATCTCCACAATCACTCAACATTTCGTTTAACGCAGCGTAAAGGAACAATTTGCTTTTTGCTTGCAATGATGCTTTTAGATGCCACAGGTTTTACCTCGTCCACTGACCGGTCATTGATCCTCAGAGGTTATTTAGCTCTTTTTCTTTCGGTTTTCATTATCCAACCCCCCTTCGCACATTCGCCAAAATTTACTTCTGTGGCGCACTCCAAGGAATCACCTTACGAGCCCTCTGCCCATCATACTGACCCGCATTCTTTCTCGGCTGTTGCTTTTGTGGCCACGAACCTATATTTTCAAACTGGTGCTGTTTTCGGAGTTTTCTGCTTCCTCATTGGCTATACGACAGGTGGTATTTCCATCACCATACCGACCTCAGTGGTTGCTCTGTTGGCGGCTTTGCTCTCGACTATATCATTTGCACATATCAGACCATCGACTTTCCAAAGTAGACATCAGTTAGGATTCGTTTCTGGTTCTAGTACCACATTCATTTTCCAAGCGTTTACGTCTCATATGGAACTTTCGACGGCTGTAGTTCCCTGTTCTTTCATCGTCCTTGGCTATATATTAATCCATCTAGACCTGAAACTGGTAAAGCCAGGAAAATCCGGACACTCCCATGGAACGCATGAGCACGGGCACAGCCACCACCACAGCAGCGAAAACCGCCCATCGCGACTGACAAGATGGCTTTTGAAGACTTGCGAACATTGGCCTTTTATGTACGGGATACTCAAGGAAAAGGATTCGCGGAGAATATTCTATTTCATGTGGTTTGTTTCTCCCAAAACTAAAGTGTTTCGAAACCGAAGGCGCTAATTTAGTAACTGTCATTTACAGTCTCAACTTTGGCTTCATGCTGGTCCAATTATCCTACGGAATTGTGACTGGTTCTCTCGGCTTGCTTAGTGACAGCATCCATATGTTTTTCGATTGCTTTGCGCTCGCGGTTGGCCTGTGCGCCGCCGTGATGAGCAAATGGCCACCGAGTGTCAGGTTTCCGTACGGTTATGGAAAAGTTGATACGTTGGCTGGCTTTGCAAATGGGGTTTTTCTGATGTAAGTGCATGGACGTAGTTGGTTCAATGAATACCAATTAACAAAACAACTACAGGATCATAAGTATTGAGATTATCTACGAAGCCGTCGAAAGACTCATGTCTGGCAGCGAGGTTCACAGGATCGGAGAATTGCTCCTCGTGAGTGCTGCGGGTCTAGTCGTCAACATGGTTGGTATCATGGCATTTGATCACGGCCACCATCACGGCCACTCTCATTCTCATGGCGGACATGACCATGACCCCGGCCATCCACACCCCCACCACACTAACGAGAACATGCACGGGATATTCCTGCACATTCTCGCCGACGCGCTTGGATCTGTGGCGGTGGTGATCTCAACGATCCTCGTCCACTTCTACAAGTGGCCTGGCTTCGACCCTATCGCCTCATGTCTGATTGCCATCCTCATCTTCGTCTCTGCCGTGCCGCTTGTCGCGAGCACGTCGAAAACGCTTGTACTGGCCCTTCCAGCAGATGTCGAGTATAGCCTACGCGATGCGTTGGCCGGAGTCAGCACGTTGAGAGGAGTGGTGGGGTATGCCGTCCCGAAATTTTGGCTGGATGATACGGTGCATGAGCATAAACACAAACATCATGGCCACCACCATCATCACCATCACCACGACAGCCACCATGGCCATAGCCATAGCCATCCCCACGACGACAGCAATTGCAACAACCACAAGCACGACCACGACCACGACCACAAGCACAGCAGCGGCAACCAAAGAGTTCTAGGCGTGATCCACGTAGTCGCCTCGCGCAGCGCGGACATGGAAGACGTGCGGCGGCGGACAATTAACTACCTGGCCGACAAGGACATTGACATCCTTGTCCAGGTTGAGCGCGAAGGGGAGAGCAAGTGCTGGTGCGGCGGGGGCAATTCGGGCGGCGGGCCGAAGACATGACATCTTATAAATTCGTGGTCTTGTTGTTTTTGTACCATGTGCGTGTCGAGCTTTTTGGAGCATTGGGTTTTTTTATCTTCACGTCTGTGTTATTTCTATTTGTTTCTATTATCTACCATTGCGTTTTTTGTCTGTTTTGCAGTATAAGATCTTTTTTCGAAGGATATCCCTTTGCGTTTCTTGCGTTCTAATCGCGTTGCCGCTGCATTTTTAGCCTGCGTACCTAGGTATGCGTGCCCATGGTTGACCGTCGGATACCTAGCGGCGATAGAGAGGATTATATGTCTACGCTAGCCACGTCGATCTCCAGCTTGACGCATCATACTATATAGGAAAGCGTTTTTGCGGCTTATATATCTTTCTCTCGTCATTCCCCATCACCGATTTTATGGTTGTTTACTTAATTTCATGAATGATAGTCCCGATGATATAATAAATCATGCTCAAACCCGCGAGCAGTTTGGCACTGTGATTCAATTGATTAATTTACTAGTGAAATTTTCCTTGACTAAAAGCTGATGGGAAGGGGTGATATTAATTGCTGGTGATTGAGTGGTGGTTAGTGGATTAAGGAGAGCTCTGTGCCTGAACTTTGTTAGGGTGCGTGAAATGCGGTGCGGATACGATGATTGCTCCCAACGCGGTAGTAGTAAAGCTTGTACGATGCACAACCTATTTTTGTCAAGCCCAGTTGCGGAATAAATATTTAGGCAGGTAAAAAACCACAGAATTTCTCATTCTATCCGTCCTATATACCAATGGTTGTTAGGATGCGGAAACACAGACACTCCGTGACCATGTGCTAATGGCAAGTAAGCTACAAGACAAAATATAAGAACAATAACCACAACTAGTATTTTATATGGTATAATATATCGCTAAAATCAAAACTTACGTCACAAACAACATATCGCCTATGTACATACATACATACACATACACGCCCCTCCAAATTCTCTACATTTACTCAACGTTCTCCACCCTCTGGACAACAACGGCGGTGGCAGCACCGCCACCATTGCAGATGGCAGCGAGACCGTATTGGCCTGGCTTCAGCTGGTGGAGGAGGGTGGTGAGGATGCGGGAGCCGGAGCTGCCCAGGGCGTGGCCGAGGGAGATGGCGCCTCCGAGAGGGTTGACGACAGCGTTTTCGAGGCCGAGGATCTAAGAACATAGTTAGCTTAAGGAAACATACACTAATTGGAATGCACAGAGACATACCTTCTCGTTGGCCTTGATGACAGCCGCAAAGGCCTCGTTAAATTCCCAGATGGAGATCTGGTCTTTGGTCAGCCCGGCGCGCTCGAGGGCGATGGGGACGGCCTTGGCGGGCGCCACGGGGAAATCGACGGGGTCGACTGCGGCGTCGGCAGAAGAGACGATGCGGGCCAGCACTCTGCTGCCAGAAGCGCACTGCTTGGCAATCTCCTTGTTGGTGAGGACAAGCGCGGATGCGCCGTCGTTGAAGGTCGAAGCGTTGCCGGCGGTGACAGTGCCGGTGCCGTCGCGGACAAAGGCGGGCTTGAGGGTCTTCATCTTGTCGGCGCGCAGCTCGTCAAAGCCCTCGTCCTTGCTGACGACCGTGTCACCTTTGCGGCCCTTGACGGTGACGGGGGTAATTTCTTCGGCGAACAGGTTATCGGCCCAAGCCTTTTGGGCCCGCTCGTAGGAGCGGATGGCATACTCGTCCTGCTGCTCACGAGTGATCTCGTACTTCTTGGCGGTGTTCTCTGCGCAGACACCCATGTGGAATTGGTTGTAGACATCCCACAGGCCGTCCTTGATCAGGCCGTCTTCCAGCTTGGTATTTCCGAAGGGGGGTTGTTGGCTGGCGCGTGCCATGTAGTAGGGGACTCTGGACATGTTCTCCATTCCTCCGGCAACCTGAGCCTCAGCAAGACCTAGTTGAATGTTCTGGGCGGCAAAAACGACAGCCTTCATGCCGGAGGCGCAGACTTTGTTGATGGTGACAGACTCGACATTGGGGGAGAGGCCGGCGAATATCGAAGCTTGTCTTGCGGGGGCTTGGCCAACGCTGCCTTGTAGAACATTACCCATGTAGACGTCTGTGATCTTCTCGACAGGGACACCGGACTTGGCGATGGCGGATTTGATAGCGGCAGCTCCTAGCTCTGGGGCGGAAACGGTGGTGAAGGGGCCATTGAACTGGTAATTGTGTTAGATACTGCGGTAATAAACATAGATATGGAGTAGAGCAGGCTTACCTTGGCAGTTGGGGTACGGGCGGCACTGAGGATGTAGGCATCTTGTATTTGCTGAGGAGAAGATCTGGAGGAGCTGAAGTGTCTTTGGACCTGACCGAGTCTCTGAGAGGATCTTGCAGCGGCGGAAGCCTGGGGGGCGAGTCTGGAGGCAGCTCTGAGGGACGACTGCATGGTGAAGGATGTGGGGGAGTGCGCGAGGAAAGAAGCAGGAAACAGCAGGAAGGGTGTTGGGGGATATGAGAGATACGAGAGAGACGGGTATAATTAGAAATACAAGTGTGAGTTTAGGTGTAGTTGAGATTCTGAAATTGAGGTTGTAGTTGTATATGGCGGGATTCGGCTGTAGACCGGGATGGTTGCCAG
Source organism: Helicocarpus griseus UAMH5409 (assembly GCA_002573585.1). Taxonomy (NCBI): domain Eukaryota; kingdom Fungi; phylum Ascomycota; class Eurotiomycetes; order Onygenales; family Ajellomycetaceae; genus Helicocarpus; species Helicocarpus griseus. The sequence goes on from PDNB01000027.1 coordinate 193,332, forward strand.
CCCGTGACAGCCAATTCCGAAGCCAGCGCCGAGCGGAACAGCTCCGCTTGCATTTACATCATCATTATTGGCAATACAGTACAATAAACAACCAACTTGAACTATTTCTCCTACATAGCTGACATACTTGTTTCACTTGTTTACAGCATACAGCAATTTTATCTTTTTTCAATCATCACTCCAATTGATATTTCTTGGTGTTGTATATTCTTATCTCTTCTCCCGCTTGCCCGTTGCCAGTTCCCCACCAGATGGCCGTGACTAAGCGCAGTCACGGGATTGGCTCGCCAGTGCCTCGGCTTATCCGGAGCCGGGAATACCTTGATGCGGATTTGCCAGGATTAACAATGTTCCACATTACTAAGCCCAAGGCTGAGTCAGCCATTTCCCGGGTAGGCAAGTTCCACCGATCCGCGCCGTCCCCTCCGCGGCGTGTCTTGGCGTGTCTTGGCGCCGTTCTTGCGGGCGGCGGTGGCTGCCATCGCCGTCATCATCTTCGATTATCTCATTCTCGTTCCATTTCCCATTCCATTTCTCATTACTCCATTTCCTTCCATGATACACGGCTCTCACTCGGGATCCCACCCCATCTCTAACCTACCTCCAGCTACCCTCATTTCACGCCTCTCTACCTCTTCCATCAACCTTCCGTTCTATTGAACCCCGTCCCGTTCATTCAGGTTCCCGTTCTCCGTCTTATCCCCGCTTCTTTCATACAGCTTGGTTTTTGGCCGCAGTCAGAAAATATCAATATCTCTCCCGCTGTTGCTCAGTTCATCATCTTCTCTTTATAAAGTTTATATCCTCCTTTTAGAAATGTCGACTGCTGCTCGCCGCCGCTTGATGCGGGACTTTAAGGTAATACTGTCACCCATTCCTTCGCACCCATTATCGTAAACTCCTCCTGTTCTGGCTAACATCCTCTCTACCTCTAATAGCGTATGCAAACTGATCCTCCTGCCGGTGTCTCTGCCTCCCCGATAGCGGATAATGTCATGACCTGGTGAGCTACCTTTTGAAGTTTTGCCTGCGCGCCCCTCCCCAAACTCTATCCTGACTCGATCTTTTTGCTCTCATAGGAACGCGGTCATTATTGGGCCTGCCGATACACCTTTCGAGGATGGAACGTTTCGTCTAGTAATGCATTTTGAGGAGCAGTATCCAAACAAACCACCCGGTGTCAAGTTTGTCAGCCAAATGTTTCACCCAAATGTCTACGGCACGGGCGAGCTGTGCCTGGATATCCTCCAAAACCGTTGGAGTCCGACATATGACGTTGCCGCCATCTTGACCAGTATTCAAAGGTACCGTGGCATCCTGCTACTTGTTTGTTTTCTCATCATTTGCCGACAACTAGACTGACCTTGCCTGGAATTACCAGTTTGCTCAACGACCCCAACACATCCTCGCCCGCCAACGTCGAAGCGTCGAATTTGTACAAGGACAACCGTAGGGAATACACCAAACGCGTCCGGGAAACCGTAGAGAAGAGTTGGGATGATTAAATTGGGCCGAAGACTGATATATCAAGTCCTTCATTACTGCTTGCATTGGACGTCTTTTTGGCGTATTTTTACAATTGTACCCACATCATATCCAGATGATGGGACATATTCATATACCTCTTATGTTGCTTTCCACGTTTATACTCTCCTTCTTCTGCTGTTCATTTGTTCCTCTGTTCAAGTTTATTTCCAACTGGTCTGATGTTCACAGCATGGGGTTATGGCGCTGCTTAGTCTTCTCTAATTTGTTTTTAATGGTTGCGTCTATAAATCGTCGAATCAATGGGAATAATTGATCCGTGTCTTTAACATGTGTCTTTGGGCATCGATCGGTGACGTGTTGATTTATTATAAAACAGCCAACAGTCTTACTCTCAAGCACACCATATATCATAACGCAGATACTTCTTCAGTCGAAATCGAAGGTATCCAACAAAAGTATGCTCGCATGTCATCCACGGTTAAGAGTCTTCGGTCGCCCAAGTTGGCCAAGGAGGATGTAGATAGCATAAACAGAGTTTTAATTAGCCAAAGTATCATTTATAGCAAACCGTCCATCTATATAAGATATTTGAAACAACACATAATGGCCAGCAGTGAGGTTGTCGTTGGTGGAAGTACTCCCCGTAGTAATATTTGGTGATGGGTACATCCGTGCCAAGCCCCGGATGGAGCCCGTGTCAACAAATGTCGGCTAGCTGGACGACGACAACGACAGACAAGACAAGACCAGACAAGACGAGACTACTCACATCCTCACACCTTTCCTCTCGCTATCCCACCAGCATCTTTGCTGCCAGGCCCGAGAGCCTTACCCCTTTACCCCTCCCTGGCTACATTGTTATCGCCCTTCTTATCCCCGCTATCCCTTCGACTCACCGCTGCGGAGAACGCCCTCACCTGCTCACCCGAGCCCCTGGCTCGTACAGCTTACCCCCTCTCCTCCACGGGCTATCTATCAATAGCCCTCTCCGTCTGGGGAATACACCGATAGTCTGCCCTTCGTGGGCTTAGCGCTTTCTATCTCCTTTCCGGTGATCCTACGCCTGTGGGTGTATCAAAAGCATCCAACCATGGCGTATGTAATTGGATATGCATCATATATCAGCATATTACCCCTCCCTCCCACACCCCTCAATGTCCTTTACATATCCCCGTGGTTAAGGTTTAGAAGTGACTGACGTTTACACCCGCAGTTCAAGCGGGTCGGGCAGTACGAATACCATTAAGGGTATGATAACAATCTATCTCCCCACTCCTTTGTCTTCATATGGTTGGCTCATTGCTAATTCCTTAAAATCCTATAGTGGTTGCCAGATTTCGGCCCCAAAATAAAGTCGAAGTTGCAAGCGGCGGAGAGCCCATTGTCGAATTTGAGAGTGAGGAAACATGCAAAATAAATGTATGGATATACGCAGTTACCCCAATGCCTAAATGTCGATGCTAACTCGGCCCTGCTTTGTGTGGTATAGTCCAGAGAAGCCGCAGGGGCTTTTACCTTCGATCGCGTGTTCGACATGAACTGCCGCCAGCAGGATGTGTTTGACTTCTCCATCAGATCCACCGTCGACGACATCCTCAACGGTTATAACGGAACCGTGTTCGCCTACGGTCAAACAGGTGCTGGTAAATCATATACTATGATGGGTTCGGATATCGACGACGATGAGGGCAAGGGTATTATACCTCGAATTGTTGAGCAGATGTTCGCTAGCATCCTCACCAGCCCCGGCAATATCGAGTATACCGTTCGAGTCAGCTATATGGAAATCTACATGGAGCGCATCAGGGATTTGCTAGTGCCGCAAAACGACAACCTTCCCGTTCACGAGGAAAAGTCAAGAGGTGTTTATGTCAAGGGCCTGTTGGAAATTTACGTCTCGAGCGTCCAGGAAGTTTACGAAGTTATGCGCAGGGGTGATGCCGCCAGAGCCGTGGCTGCAACAAACATGAATCAGGAGTCTTCGCGCTCCCATTCCATTTTCGTCATCACAATCACACAGAAAAATGTCGAGACTGGCTCTGCCAAGAGTGGTCAGCTTTTCCTTGTCGATCTGGCTGGTAGTGAAAAAGTCGGGAAGACGGGCGCAAGTGGTCAGACATTGGAGGAAGCCAAGAAAATTAACAAGAGCTTGAGTGCTCTTGGTATGGTCATTAATTCGCTGACTGACGGCAAATCCACGCACATTCCCTACCGTGACTCGAAACTCACACGAATTCTACAAGAGAGTTTGGGTGGTAACTCGCGGACGACTTTGATTATCAACTGCTCGCCCAGCAGTTACAACGATGCGGAAACCGTCAGCACGCTTCGCTTTGGTGTGCGCGCCAAGGCGATTAAGAACAAAGCGAAGATTAATGCTGAGCTCAGTCCTGCCGAATTGAAGATGCTACTGAAGAAAGCGCAGAACCAGGTTACGACTTATGACACCTATATTAATGCGCTAGAATCCGAAGTTCAGCTTTGGCGGACAGGAGAAACCGTACCAAAAGAGCGGTGGACCCCGGCGAGGACTGCTGATGGCTTGAGTAGTATCAAGGCTGAGGCACGGACGCCTGCTCGCCCCAGCACGCCATCGCGCCTACAGACAGATCTCTCAAGGTCGGAAACCCCCAGTCGTCCCGATTCGAGAATAGGAGAGCGCTCTAGCACACCTAGCATTGTACTTGAAAAGGACGAACGGGAGGAATTCTTACGACGGGAAAATGAATTACAGGATCAGCTTGCAGAAAAAGAAACCCATATTGCTAACACGGAGAAGGATCTTATGGAAAAGAAGGAGGAACTGAAATTCCTTAAGGAGAACACGATACGCACCAGCAAAGATAATGAGAAACTCAATACGGAGGTCAATGAACTTCGCATGCAGCTGGAGAAGGTCTCTTATGAGAGCAAGGAGGCGTCTATCACCATGGATACCCTAAAGGAGGCCAACACCGAACTTACTGCGGAACTTGATGACCTCAAGCAACAGCTTTTGGATGTCAGGATGAGCGCCAAGGAGACGAGCGCCGCTTTGGACGAAAAGGACAAGAAGAAGGCCGAGCGCATGGCGAAGATGATGGCTGGATTTGATCTCGGTCTGAATGTCTTCTCCGACAACGAGCGCAAGATTCAGAAGCTTGTTGAGCGCGTGGAAGCGCTACAGGCTGCTAACGATGCTGGAGATCCCATCGCACCCGAAGACCTTGCTGAGTTCAAGACAAGCCTCGTCGAGGCACAGGGCTTCGTTCGACAGGCAGAGCTTACTGTGAACGACCGAAATACCTCCGGGGAGTTGCCGGACAACACACGGATGGACTTGGAGAATCGCATCGCCGAACTACAACGCCAGTACGAGGAGGTGTTGGAGAACGGTCTGAGCAAGGAAGACGTCGAAGAGGTCAAGTCTCGTCTTGGCAAGGCATACGAGAGCCGAGCTGAGCATGAGTCAAAGATGGTGGAGGAGCTGCGCAGCGAGCTAACACGCCGCGGTGAGGAGCTCGAGCGATCAAAACATTCTCTTGCCGAGTCACAGTCTCGCGCGCCCGTCAATGGAGCAGCCGCCAATGGTGGCCCCGCCGTCAACAGCAAGACGCTCCAGCAGCAAATCGCCGACTTTGACATAATGAAGAAGTCGCTGATGCGCGACCTGCAGAACAGGTGCGAGCGGGTGGTTGAGCTGGAGATCTCGCTTGACGAGACACGCGAACAGTACAAAAACGTGCTGCAGTCGTCCAACAACCGGGCGCAGCAGAAGAAGATGGCGTTCCTAGAGCGCAATCTGGAGCAGCTGACGCATGTGCAGCGCCAGCTGGTGGAGCAGAATGGCAGTCTGAAGCGCGAGGTGGCCATTGCAGAGCGCAAGCTGATTGCCCGCAATGAGCGGATTGAGAGTCTGGAGGGGCTGTTGCAGGACAGTCAGGAGAAGCTTACAGCCGCGAACCATCGGTGGGTAAAAAATCATTTTCGGATCTTGAATTTCTGTTATTCAAATACTAATTAACCTCTCCCAAAACAGATTCGAAGCGCAACTCACCGCAGTCAAAGAACGTCTCGAAGCCGCCAAAGCCGGCTCAACCCGCGGCCTCGCATCGTCGGACGCGGGGGGATTCAGCTTCGGTGGCTCTCGGATAGCAAAGCCACTACGTGGTGGTGGTGGGGATTCCAACGGGCCCGTGAACCCGACGCTGTCGGGCTTGCAGTCGCAGGAGGGAGCGAGCGGGTCGGGGTCGGGGGGCGCGAAGCGCACGAGCTGGTTCTTCGATCGGCGGTGATGATGAATCAGGACTCGCTGTGGCCCGTGTCGGTGCCGCTGAGGGGATTGGCGTGCATTGTGGCGCATGATGAGCGGCAGAGGGCGCTGAATAATAGTGTGTTTTTTGTGTTGTATGTTTTGTTGCCGTTGGTTATGTCGTCGTCAGCGGGGAAGAGGATGGGCGGTGGGGGAGGGGCTGGGAAGGGGCGGCGGCTGTCGGAATTTCTGGTTAGGGTTGTTTTGTTGCGGAAATGGGGGAAGTTGTCGATGTGACATGACCTAGTTGTGTGAGGGTTGGTTAGTCGGTTGGTTGGTTTACTGCGGAAAGGGTTTATTTTGATTGTAGATAGATCATTGCTTGGGAAGATTATGTTTTCCTTTTTTTGGTTTTCTTATGTAAGTTTTTTTTCCATTGTCGTTTCATGTTTTGGTTATGCAGTTTTTGAGACGCTCGTCACGTACTACTATCATCTGCTATGCTACGCAGTCATTCTCCTATCTTTATCCCTATGAGTCCTCTCTTGCCATTAATGCCTGTGGGTTTTGCAAAGGCAATGGGGCCCTTTTTTGTATGTTCTTATATACCTGATTGTGTTCAGATAGATATATATCGGTATTTTGACTTTCGTATATATCTCGCTGGTGCAACTCTTGTCAAACCTTCGAACTGAAAGTCATGCCTGCCCGGAAAATAAATTTCTTGCTAAATTAGCCATTGGGCTGCTCTTCTAGGCGTTTATCGATATGACCACTATTACCGTTGTGCTCTTGTCGATGCAAACTAGTCTTCCCTCGAGTCTTCAGGAGGCATACGCCTACTTCAGCCGTATTCCTTCATTCCTCCAGCAGAGAGTCCCGCCCGCCTAGCGCCCGAGAACTCGTTGATAGTGCTCCATTGAAGTGGGTGGGATTTTCACCCTGTCCAGAAACTGATCTACTTCGTCCCGGCTTAGCTGTTTGTTAACCTGAACCGCCTCGTCGCCGAAGTTCGTAAGAAGAAAGTCAACATCGTGAAAATCTCTCGCCAGTCCGCGGGAGACACAGTGTCTAATCTTCGACCGCAGCATATACAGGATGTTCAAGCATGGTCTTACTATTTTTCCCGCTTGAGCCTCCACAACCAGCTGGACACAATGATCGGCTATCTGCGTCGGGGACCCCTTGAATCCTAAAAACCCTATTAGCTGGCGTTCAAACTGGGCCCTGGGGTATTATTGCTATAGTACCTGGGGTCATAAGATCCACCTCGACCTAGCGGTTCTCAAGGCAACCGGGATCCCCGTAATCGGGCCCGGTTGCAACGAAGCTTTTCATGACATCCTCGATCAGGCGGGTGCTTGGGATTTTGAGTCTGTATAATCCGTTAGTGGAAGGCAGTAAGTATAGAGATTGCCCAAATATTTGTTAGGTAAAAAGGGCTCTGCATAGATGAATAACAGCGGGGGATCTTACCGCGGTTCATTCTCGACCACTTCCAATAGCCTCTTCATGCTAGCTGAGGTGACGATGTCGACATCGTGCGTGTTACGGAGTGTTCCACGACAGATCATTGCAAAGCTACCCATCACCATATAGTCAATGCCATTCTGTGAGAGCAGATGGCCGACAAGAATTGCTGCCGCGAATAGGTTCTCACGTGGAGGGAGGGTAGGATTCTCTTCGTCGGAATCATATTGATTCAGATCGTACGTTGCCGCCTTCATATCGCGAAAAATATAAATGAGAGCTCAGGTGTGTCTGGTCTGGTTATGCGAAGTTATGTGTCTTCAGTCAGAATATCATTTAGGATCCCGTGCTTCAAGGATTAATCTTTTTGGTGCAGCGGTTGCTTCTTCCATTAGTGTGTCCCTATACGCAAGGGTCTGCATAACAATATTATATACCTTTGACCAATCAGAAGACTGGGCACTGGAGTTTAGGCAACCTGAATTCTTAGCAAATGAAGGTTCTCATAAAGTTTTGATATTGCTCTCCTTCATATTTTGGAAAGCCCAATTGCTGTAGGATGGAGCGTGTTAGCATCCGCTTTATTCTAGACACTGTCGTTGATAAACTTGGAATCTCAAGAATCTCTGCATAGCTCAGCGCCTACTGCCTTGGTGTAAACGAACGTTAAAATGAGCGTGGTGCAAAACTCAGAGGCTTATCTTGGGTACATTTTGTTGGGAGTATTAGGTACACAGTGTCCAATCTATTCCGTAGAGTCACCGTAATATGTATAATCCTAACAGACACGTCTGGGAATTTTGGTTTTCTATATGAGGCATTAGTTCCAGCCCACGTAGAACTGCCGATAAAAGTAAAATGTGAAGGCAAGGCAAATCGCACACTAGAGTCTCTATCTATTGATAGGGTTTATGAGTTTGCATCATAAGAGTCCCTGAGACGAGATCTACTTGTCAATACACCCATCGGTATGTGGCCTAAAGCCATCCAATCAATTAAAATCAGTACAAAGCTCTTGAAACCAAATGCTCCAAGCAGATATTAACAATCATTCCTCTCTTTAAGACGTGGGTCCTTGCTTCCTACTTTCCGAAACCTTGTTGCGTAGTTTGGCTGATACTGCCAAGTTTGTCGCATCTTCTTTAATTCAGATGCTACTCCCTTCGCCCAGAGCTCCCGATGTTTAGAGAAATTGAAGGTTAAAGTAGGCCTCTGTTATTCGTCATCAGGATAGTCGTAGACAAGTCTAGTCCTCCACCATATATAATCCCCATCGACTGTGCCATTTAAGTCTAGATGTTTTTCACCCCATTCAAGGGTGAGATCCATGCCGTCAATAAGATCATTGAGATCTACTAAATCCTCTGCATCCAAGAGACTTTGGGTATAGACTGGGAGGGTTGGATATGGTAACCCAGTGCCACTGAACTCAATGTTGTCTGGTTTTAGGTCCAAATGTTGGGCATGGGATGGAATAATAACGAAGAAGAGACGAAGTCCAACAAATTTGAACCGTGGAAAATGGTGGCTTATATTGTAAGGATAACTCATTGCAGATCTTCGAAAGCGCTGCAAGTATTCGGTCCTCGTTAAAAGATGCACTGCATCGTCAAATTGATTCGAAGCAACACAAACTGTCCAGTCCTGGAAGACGCAAATCAGTGCTCACTCCTCTTAAAAACGAGCATGGCCAGTTACATGTAGTATCCTCCCTGCACCGTAATAAATGAGAGCAGCTTCGGCCGCCAGGCAGCAAAGAATCTCAGCAGCGCGGAGTTTGTCAGTCACCAGTTCCTTGATTTCAACAAGGCCGCCTCATCTGGGAGTCTCGTCGGTGCTATAACCCTGGACCGATTCATCGCTAAAGGGGGAGACATAGGCACCAGGCTGTGCCATCAGCTCAGCGGCTAATTTGGCTTGTTCTTGTCTATACTTTGCCATGCTTTCTGCTGTGATTCTGACAACAGGCTGGGATGGCTCGTCTGCACGAGGGTGTTGTGCTCCCGCTGCATTGTCTGCAGCTGCTGATTCCGGTGGCAAGGATAGCGGAGACGATGCCATGCTCAAAAATGAAATCTAAAAAGAAGTGCGAAGGCCCTTTGGGAACTTGAAGTCAACAATGAGAACCTTCCAAGGTTGAAGCTTGAAGCTCGATTGACCCACCTGGACACGTGGAACGTTGGGACGCTAGTTTATATCGGGTTAGTCTGCCAAGAATTAAATTGAGTTAATCTCGACCTCGGTTCTTGTGAGCAACAACACACGTCTCCCCAAACAACCCTTGAAGCTCTACTACGCACGATTGAGCAGGAGAGAACATGTTTTAAAGACATACGCTGGTCATCCTGTTTTACAACATACAGGATGATCAGATGGGAGTTCCGACGGGGCTTAAGCCATAGACGTCCAGGGGGGGGTGTATAGGCGGGCATTTGTCATATAACCCTTGCTCACGTTGGGTCCAGACGAGATAAGCTTTCTGGTAAATTCCAACCTCTTTGCGAAATAACAAACAAAGCTCGAGCGCGGTCACTAATAATAGCCAAAGTGGAGTTGTGCTGCTTTAAAATACTCGATCTGTCAGGATCTAAATCCTCCAACGACTATGTTCGGCAACTCTTACACGTCTTTCAAAAACCATACATATTTGTTGGACGAAGCACCGTCTGGCTTCCTTTCAATTGATCAGAAGCCATTCCATATTGAGGTATTTGTCTCACACTACTACTGTACATGTACATATACAAAGGAAATATAAACAAATCAAGGGGAAGCATGAACTAAAAGTTCATGATTTCTTCCCTGGTCCTCCACTCCCCGTCACAACTTAAATACACTTGTCCTTGTTACAAACATGGCAATCGCTGTATAATGCGCAAGTTGCATGCGTGAAACATCTCGGGTGCGAGCAGTCATTGGTCAATCGGTTTTTCCTTCCCCGTCCCTTTCCCTTGCTCTTTCCCAGCTTGAATTTCCTCTTTTCGAGGCCGGCCTCGCCATAGAGCTCACGCTTGGCCCAGACTTCTTCAGCTCGCTTCTCTCTGGCGTGGATCTCGGGCAACAGGGCCTCTCCAATAACGCCGAAACTGTTTCCGTCAATGTCGCGCAATTCAAAACCGTTTCCGACAGCGCGCAGGGCTGTCTCGGGGTGGGCAGCGACGGCTTGGTTGAGGTCATCGTTCGTGTTGATTATGGGCGGTGCGCCGGCGGAGGTCGCGGTTACAACGCTGAGGAGGAGGAAGAGGTTGAATAACTTTTTGATGGCCATGGTGGTTATGATTGTGGTTTGTTGAGGAGGGATGGGGTAAGGTGATGCAATGATGTCTTTTGTCTTCGAGAGGGACGTTTTTTGGAGGACTGGCTTTGGCTGCCTCTTATCTTTTTGAGAGAATGAATAACGGGGAGAGGTTGTAATGTGGATGGCTTTTGAGAAGGTCCTTCCCTCCTCTTATACCCATAGCGGAACAGGGGCTGCTTTGTGGGGTCTGGTTAGATGGACATCAGCCTTCATTTTATTAATAAATGGACTTCAGTTAAGGCCCTGTTCCCGTCGGCGCAACGACGTCCTTTCTTCGAACTTCTGGGTCCTTGATGGGGTGGTGCCCACAACAGCGCTGTGACGGTGTCAAACTCTTATTTGCGGAGCGAAGCGGAGCAATATCTTCGGTGGTTGAGCAAATAAGAATCCACAGAAAATGAGAAGGCAGTGACCTGCGACCAATTCAGCAGGCACAGAAACAGCCCCTGATGTCCAGTATAGGATGGCAGACTTTGATATAGAGGCTTGGAAGGTTCGTTTCGCCAGAGCATCCTGTTTTGTTAGTATATGAAAAAGGAGTATAGAGAGGCGGCCTCTCAAGTCTAATAAGAGGAGACCACACTCCAGCTTCAAGGAAAAAACTTGACTTGATTATAAGGGATTCAGCCGTCCGCAACCTCTTAGCACATTCATTAAAAGGCTCATGTGCTACACGATATTTTAAAGTTCTTTCTCTGAGCCTCTGATGAGGTGTTTATCACTGCCCCGTAAAGTTAAACACCTCCGCTTTTGGCCCTATATACACCATTATTGAAGTCAAAAAGAATAAATCATCGGGCTTACACATGTTCGGTGAATCGGATTTTCTGATGGGCGATGATCGGATTTTCGGCCAGAAAAACTTCGGGTGTGGTCCAGATTTCCAGGACCATCACACCCCATCTAAAATGCAGACATACAGACGCTCAACTTTGACACATCCTGTGTACATCCATCTAGCAACTGTTATGTGCTCTGGACGCGATGATTTCTTAATCAGAGTCCTTAGACCCTAACTTCCTAACTCGGGGGTGGTGAAATTGTCTCATCATAGCTCCAGAATCTGAGAGGAAAATCTGACCGCTGTTCAAACCATCGAACAACTATTCTGTAACCTACAAATAATTTCACAAATGATAAATCATCCACAGTGCTGCATTATTCAACCACTAGCTTGCAATTTTTATAATCCTGCTGAATAACAGGCTTTTTGATCAATTTGACCTCTTTATCTTCAGACTTCAACTCAGCCAACTTAAGGGTGACAATTGACCCACTACTAGTTGGAAGGACGCCGAACACGGCATGAATTTAGGACTTCACCTCTGCCTCTCTACCTCTCTGCCTCTCTACCTTTCCACCTCCCTACCTTTCCACCTGCCCTGCCTACACACACAAAATGAAGATTCTAGACTCTGATTTCAAATATTATATTATGCTTGAACATGTACTCCGTAATTGAAAGTTAATGAACATGCCACTGTCAATCTGCTGCACCCTCTCAACATCCCCTGGCCCAGCGCCTTGCCCTGTGCCTCATTCATCACCTCACAGGCGCTCTCAGCTGTGAGGACTAGCGTCGGCAGACAGTGTGAAGAGCTATTAACTATAGATAAGAACGAATTAGTGTTGTTAACCAGACCCGCCGGACCCGCCGGGTCACTAACCCGACCCGTGAAAGAGTCCGTTCGGGCGGGATTCCAGTTGAAGCCCACGCCCGTAAACCCTATTATTTCGGGCACCTGAGGCCTAAACCCGACGTGACCCGCGGAAAAGAAACAACACTAGAACGAAATATACGTTGAATGCGCGATTATGAGCTTCAACCTTGAGCCTTGAGGTGACAACGATAGGTACAGGCTATAGCAGCTAATTGCTGAAGGAAGGAAGGGATTCCAAGGTATGAGTAGAGAGATTCTGCAAACGCCAAGTTGTATGAACTCTAGCGCCTGTCATACTTCTAGAGAGGTTTAAATGTCCAGCCTCTTAAATTTCTTTTATTTTCGGGAGGTATATTTTATAAATGAAAGAGTGATGTTTGTGAGTATTATTATTATGGATGCCGCTCTCAAAAGTTTTGTCTTGCCAAGGGACTATTAAAGGCGCTAAGAGCGCCACACCGCTCCCTGGCTGAACTGGTCCCTAAATCTTAACTATCTTATGGCGGCTTGTCATTATTAAATGGTTAAATATTTAGTTAAGCTCTAGGCGCACACGCCTATCTTCTAAGCCCCACAAAGCCTAAACCTCCCCTAAATCCACAGTCAAGCAGTCTCATGCTAATCCAAAATAGATTTAGTATGATTTTAGCGCGAGGCAAAACTTTTGATAGCGACCTCCGTAGAGTAAACCATAATTCAGCCAGAATAAACTAATGATTCATAAAGTGGGCTGAGAATAAACCAATAATTTATTATTGGCAGATATGATCATTTCTATTTATGTGTGAGGCATATGAATTCGTATATGAAAACATCTCGATTTCAGACCCACTGCCCTATCGTGTGGAGGAAAGTAATAAAATCTAAGCAAATATTATTTTTAGAAAAGCCAACATTCCACGGCTTTAAGTGCTTATATATACAATATGTGAGATGCTCTGGGTAAGGCTTGTGGCATGTTCATAATAGGCAGCATGCATGGGGCACCTTCATACAATGTCTTCTATATTCTGGTTAGCTGCTCGCGCAAATTCAGGAGGACACCTGCGCATCAGCCAATCCGTGCCGTTGATTATGACAGCACTTATACGCGCCATGACTGTATCGGAATAATCCCATATATTATAAACCTGGCCGCATTAGCCTACCTCGATTCTAACAGACTAAACAACCGCAAAAGAGCAAGAGCAAACATAGGTCTGATCATTTGTGCTCAGCACGATCGCAGCTCACTGAGTCTCGAAACAAGTTGCCGCAAATACTGAATAGACTACATGAAAATGGTTAATATAATTCGTGACTGGCAAGGTAGGGAAGAATACTTGACTTGATTGGAAGCTGGCTGTTTAATAATTCATACGGAGTACACTTATTGTTTCTCTCATTACGGAGTATTGCCTTTGAGTGATGCGCAGTAAGCAGACAGACTTCCAGGTGGAACCGGGTCTGACAGATTTTGAGGTCTCCGCAGGACCGCGGCACGGGGTCACTGGTCAACATAAGAAAATAAACAATCCCACTTATCTTTTAAGGTTTAGCAGAAGACTGTGCAGGCTTCGAAGAGCAAGGGGACCTTGGAAGCGATGTTAGTATTGTGAGTACCCTGGACAGGTAATCCGTGCTGTTGAACAGCTAGATGTTATGGATGGCATTATTATGGGGATGCAGTGTTAAATTCGTACTTACCGCATTACACGCCATACGAACTTAGCTAAACAATCTTCATAAATTGCTTCTGATATGCATGTACATACATACTCTACTACAGTATGCTGTTGATATAGATAAGTTCCAACTTCCGAGTTCCGAGCCGAGTCCCACTGGAGCTTACCTAAGGCCCATGGCCACGGCTCACGGGTCCACCCGAGCTTCCCCGCAGTTAACGACTACATACAACAACGGATAGCAACATATCGTTTCATATCTCACCTAGACACTATATCGGACTTTGATTAACGAGTAATCGAAGTTTGCGTAGACCTCAATTTAACTCCAACGCGATGGGTGCAGGCCAGTCAAAGGAGGTGGCCGCCGCCGTTGTCGCCGTTGAGCAAGAGAAGCGCGAGATTGCCCAGCGCATGGCCAAGATGAAGGCGGCCGGGACGGTGCAGCAGCAGCAGGAGGGAGAGGAGAGCTATGTTTTTGTTGGGGATGAGGAGCGTGAGTAGTTGTTTACGCCTTTCTCTCTTGACCAGCTGGGTTTTGTGGGATGTGGATGGTTGACGCGAATCTGTACGATATAGCTCCGGCTTACTCCTCTTCTAAGAGGAATGTAGCGCTGTCGATAGCTCAGGCAAAAGCTTGGGAGAGAAAGTTGCTGGCTGATCCCAAGGTATAATAAATCGCACGCCGTCTAGGTGGTTTTACTAATTGACAGTATAGAACCGCCTCGCTCTCTCCGCTCTCTCCGCCAACTCTCCCACAACTATCATAGCCAACCATGCCGCCGAGCAAGCTGATACGCAGATTTTCAACATTAAAATCCCTCTTGAAGGCGCCCCAATTACTAACCAGAACTCCTCTGGTCGCTGCTGGCTTTTTGCGTCGACAAATGTGTTTCGCGTCGCGCTGATGAAGCTGTATAACCTGTCGAGCTTCGAATTGAGCCAGGCCTATCCATTCTTCTGGGATAAGATGGAGAAGGCAAACTGGTTTCTGGAGCAGGCTATTGATACGGCCAATGAGGAGTTGGATGGCCGATTGGTACAAAGACTGATGTCTGAACCTATGTCGGATGGGGGGCAATGGGATATGGTTGTCAATTTGGTGGAGAAGTATGGGCTGGTGAGTTTATATACTCTTTTTAAACAAGCGTGATGTTCAAGAGCGTGCCAACTCATTGTTTAGGTTCCACAACAATTGTATCCCGACACATTTAATGCGAAAAATACTTCCTTCCTGGGAAAGGTGGTCACAACTAAACTGCGCGAAGATGCTCTGGTGCTCCGTAAAATGGCAACGAGCGAGGACCCTGCTGTTCGTGCATCAATTTCGGACGCAAAGGATAAGTTTTTGCAAGAAATTCATTCAATCTTAACTATCCTACTTGGGCCACCACCATCTCCCACTGAAAAATTCAACTGGGAGTACTGTGATGCCGATGGAAAATTCCACAAGATTTCTATGACTCCGTTAGCATTTTCTACGAGCCTCAAAAGTCTTGGAGGTCTACGTGCGTGTAAGGGGACGGACGTACATGAGCTTTTCAGCCTGGTCAATGATCCGAGAAACCCCTATGAGCGGCTATTGACTGTAGACCGTCTGGGTAACGTTGTGGGTGGGCAGCCGGTTACCTACGTTAATGTTGATATGGACGTAAGTGTTTTATTTTATTTTTTATCTTCTAACACCTTGCCTATCTACACAGTATAGTACTTATAAAGTACATCCAGACAATGAAAACCAGTGCAATTGCCATGCTCAAAGCCGGCATACCCGTCTTCTTCGGTTGCGACGTGGGAAAGTACTCCAACTCCACCTCGGGCATCATGGACACTGCGCTTTATGATTACACGCTCGGGTTCAACGTGACTCTAGGCATGAGCAAAGCAGCCCGGCTGCAGACGGGCGAATCATCCATGACGCACGCAATGGTGCTGACAGCCGTGCACGTGGACGAGGAAGGCAGGCCAGTGCGCTGGCGGGTGCAGAACTCGTGGGGCGAGGGTTCTGGCGATAAAGGCTGGTTTGTCATGACAGACCGTTGGATGGATGAGTTCGTGTATCAGGTTGTGGTAGATCCGCGGTTTGTGAGGAAGAAAGTGCGGGATGTGTTGGGGCAGACGCCGCTGAAGTTGCCGCTGTGGGATCCCATGGGGACTTTGGCTTGACTGATATTTCACTTTTTTATGTTTATGTTTATGTATACCCCTATTACGTTAGTATTTCTGCTTATTGTTCTAGGTCTTCTGTTTTTATGCATATTGAATAATGATTTATTTAGGGACGGCATGGTTGAACGCTCGAAGGATCTGTGAGTTGTATGTTATTTACCTGATTGATAATCCTCATACTTTGTCATATTCGAAGTATTGAACTACAGGACAATTGACAATGGCCGTCGGGACTGATTTTTCAATACATACAGCACAGATATTTGAAATATTCTGTGTGGTTGATGCTGCTTTACAAGGCTTCTTTGACCTTTTGGTGAGTCCAGGCTTGCTTGGCCGACAGCATTAGGGTCCGGCGAGGAGAAAGCATCCATGGATGTTGTTGCGAGCAGATGACGACGACGACAAGTTTGCGGCAAGTCGTTGTTGATGCCAATGGCCCTAGCAGGGGTCGGCGACTGGTTGACCGATCGCTAGAGAGGCGAATCAGAGATTATGCCGTCAACAGCTTCCGGACTTTTTTAACTACTAATCCTTGTTGAGGAGTCCGGGTAAATTCAGAGCACGCCCGTCCACGGCTCGCCGAGCAAACATACTACTATTTCCTAGGATTCTTTTACATGTCCCTTCTGCATCTCTTCCCCACATCTCTTGCGCAGCGCCGAGAACAGTCTGAGCGTTGTATGTCTACCTAGGTACCTAGGTACTTACATCTTCTTCTGCATTCTAGCTAACCAGCCCGTGTCTGACGGCCGTGTATCCGCCAGATCTCCAATTTCTTGAGAATGACGATGCCAATGATTAGTAGGACGCTACAGCTCGAGTATATAATGGCGCCAATGCAGCCCCCTCCTCAATCTTTGCTCCCGTTCCTCCGCTTTCGAAGTTAGAATCTAAATTTGAAGGTGCGGAAATTGGTCAGACTAAAGGATGAGGCTTCACACTGCTATCTACACGGCATTGTTGAGCTTGCCACTCCGCGGTGTGTTGGCAGGTAACTCAACTTTTTCCAATCCTTTGATACCCGGTTGGAGCTCCGATCCCAGTTGTGTGTACGTGCGTGATGGACATGACGCATACTTTTGCGTCGCCTCAACGTTCGGAGCATTTCCCGGTATTCCAATTTACGGAAGCAGAGACCTTGTGAATTGGAAATTGGTCAGTCATGCCTTCAGTAGGCCGAGCCAAGTTCCATGGATCAATATCGCGGAAGGTCAGCAAGATGGAATATTCGCAGTGACACTGCGCTACCATGAAGGCCTGTTTCATGCCATTACCACATATACCAACCCATTCACGCAAGGCCTTATTTTTACTACCGAGGATCCATATAGCGATTCCTGGTCTGAGCCGATTCTCTTCAACACCACCAAGATCGATCCTGATCTATTCTGGGACGATGACGGCCAGGTTTATTTGACATCGATGGGAGTTATTCAGCAGACCATTGACCTCGCAACCGGCGCAGTTAGCGAGCCCTATGATTTATGGCCGGGAACAGGGGGCGTTTGGCCTGAGGGACCCCATATCTACAAAAAGGATGGCTACTACTATCTCATGATTGCAGAGGGAGGGACCGAAATGGACCATTCAGTAACGATTGCTCGGTCGAAAAATATCAAAGGCCCTTACGAGTCCTATTCTGGCAACCCCATCCTGACTAACAGGGGCACAGACGAATACTTCCAAACCGTGGGCCACGCTGATCTCTTCCAGGACGCATCTGGTCAATGGTGGGGCTCAGCCCTGGCAACTCGCTGCGGTCCCGACTATGAGATCTACCCGATGGGTCGGGAAACAGTATTCTTTCCCGTGACATGGGAAGAAGGGGAATGGCCGATTCTACAGCCCGTGCGGGGTCGTATGGAAGGCTGGGAGCTCCCAAAACACAACAAAAGAATAGGTGGCACTGGTGCTTTCGTTAACGAACCAGACGTAATCGACTTTCATCCCGGGTCTTCACTCCCCGCCCATTTCGTTCACTGGCGCTTCATCAAGCCAGAGGACTTTGTTGTTTCCCCACGAGAACGCCCCCATACGCTTCGCTTGACAGCATCAAGAGGCAACTTGACGGCCAGCCCCCCGGAGATTCCATACACGGATCCAATGACACTGGTCATGCGGCGGCAGACGGCCTCGCTGTTTACCTTTTCAGCAGACGTTTCATTTGACCCTGACCAGCTGGAGCATGAGTCGGGTTTGACTCTGTTCCTAACCCAGATGCAACATGCCGACCTCTCCATCGTGGGTCTTCCTTCAAAAAACGGGAAAATCGCACCGCACATCCGATTCCGAGTAATGGTTCAAAGAGAATTTTACGACGGAGTCATACCGGAGACCGTTGTCAAACCCATCCCTCCGAGCTGGCGTGGGAGACCCATCAGGTTCCAAATCCAAGCCGCAAACTTGACGCACTTTACTTTCTCAGCTAGCTCGACGAAGCGGCATGATGGAAAGGCGGAGATCTTTGGTGTTGCATCGGCTGAGATTTTCAGTGGTAGTCCTGGCCATTTCACAGGTAAGGATGACGTATCCCTTTCTGCTTTAAATACCCGCAAAGTACTTTGGTGCATAGGGCTCCGTCCCTATTTTATCAATGTAAGTAGACGTATTAACTCGAGTTTATCAGGAACCCTTGTCGGAGTGTACGCTACCACTAATGGCGGAAACGCGTCTGCCAATTCATATATTAGTCGATGGAGGTATAAAGAAGACGGGCAGTATATCGGAGACGATGCGTTTGTCCCCTACACGCCATTCATATTTGAGTGATGATCTTGTGGAGTGGGCAGAGGCTTGGATGCCTGTAGGCATTTATAGATTTTTCACCACGTCCTCCTTTTTTGAAGCAAATCAAAGCATAAAGTTATGGAGTAAGCTTCAACATATATATCTTCGGATGCGCTTTCTCTCCGCTGCAGAGCATAATCAGAAAGACTTGGCATCAAAACTCCGGTCCAATTGTATCACTGTGGAAATGATGGAGTGAGCTCCGAAGCATTTCCGAGTCAAAATATATCTGGCCGCGGTTTGCGCCGATGATTCCCTAGTGTGTAAATAGCGTGTTAGGCTCTTCTTCTAGCCTGCAACGGCTTCATGCGAACAAGGGAGACTGAAATAAGTAGCCAAGCCAAAATTCGCTTCATTCAAATAGATTCACCGAGAGCCCTGGATCTGTGATTGAAGCTGCTGGTCAGCCATTGCCTGCTGCATATCTCGAAAACAAGGAGATGTTTTATTAAGATCTAGCGTACCACATCCCAATGCTTTTTGAGGAATCAATTCCCTTTCTTGGGTCACAAACCCGTAGCTGTCCCCGTAGATTTCAACAACATTCCACCCCTCCGCCCCATGCGGAGTTAGCAGCCGCCTCCGCCCGAGAAACGGAACAGGCGCGGGCTTCAACACGGGCCGCAAGCCGAAATATCCGCACCCACATCTCTTCCCTGCTTTGACTCTTCGAGAATCTCAAGTAACGAAGGAGCCCAACCCAGCCGATCCCAGGAAATGGGATCCATGTACTCCGTATTCTGAATGCAGCTTATGCATGGTTAGCGCTCGGGGCACAAAGCCCTCTGATGGCATGACAGACTGGCGGGAAGATGTCTCAGACATGTATTTGTTGACTTCTATTGGCTGTTTATACTCCATTTATGCCATTGAAATGATGGCAGAGCTTTTCGATATTTCCATCGTCTGAATTTTCCATGTTGCAACGGCGGCGCTCGGGCGGGCCGGATAAGTTTAAATAAGGGGCTTGAGCGGGTGTGGAGTGGAGATTCGGAGACGGGGGGGCGGGGAGGGGGGGGGGGGGGGGGGGGGGGGGGGGTGGAGAGG
>PDNB01000270.1:0-31389 GCA_002573585.1 Helicocarpus griseus UAMH5409
TTTTTTTTTTTTTTTTTTTTTTTTTTTTTTTTATTGAATGGTTGACTAAAACTACAGGAATTGTCCATACTGAAGCGGGAATCCACATTTTTCTTACGAATCTCTGCAGTCTCTGACCAGGGAGAACAACTTCTTTCGAAACGAAGCGCTGTACTGTACCATGCACATCTGCCACGAGATGGAGAGGCAGGATAAGGAAACCGGAAACGTCCTGCCGGGCTTCGTTAGTCAGCCTATCGAGGTGGTTGAAGACATGCTCAAGTCGACAATACAGATCTGGGAGACGACGGAGTCTTGCAAGCGTCTGAGGACGATTCTCACAGCTGCGGCCAAAAACAACGACAACTTACGCGACATCAGCAAGATTGTTGGGTTTGCCTTTGGTGATATATCCTCTGAGAGAAAATCGGATTCTGCATTAGCCCCTCCCAGATCTTACTTTCAGCATGCGCTACTTTTGACACTGCGGGATGTCCTGTTGCAAATCAAGGGGGAGGAAAATAGCAACGACAGCACTGACAAACTACGGTGTTTCGTGCAGGACCCTAGCTATCAAGACGTTGATGATCAAGTTCTGAAGAAGTCGGGCATTACTATTCTCGAAGACCCCGATGGATTCCTGGAGACGGACGACTCGACGGCTGTGCTTTCATTCGCGCCAAATGTGCCCGTTAGGCAGATCGTTTGTGATATTGCTCGACCAGCTCTGATAATCTGGGACACTGTCAAACCGGAGAAGAAAACGGACATTGTCACGTAGGTCCTCTCCCTTTCGTTGCAATTCGGTTTATAGTGCTTGCTAACATCGAATTTTTTTAAGGACGGACCCGGATTCCAACCGTCTGAGGGAAATGGTCAACGACTCGTACGATATGTTCGAATTCCAGGACTACGAAAGACGTTTCGGAAATGTAGCCATCTACATTAGGCGCCCATCTGCCCCGGCTGCAGCTAATTAATGGCGTGATATCGTTCCGTCTGCTGTAACATTTCGAGCTTCAGGGACAAGCATAGGCGTTGGCTTTGGGGACACCAAGGACGCCAAGGACAGTGGAGCAAAAACAGAAGAAAAATATGTATTAATGATGCCTGTTTTAAGATAGCATGTTAATTAAAAATCTGATATCGGTCTAAAAAAAATATGTTCAACACTCTAAGCAGAAGCAGAAGCAGACAAAAATTAGAAAGGAATGACATGAAACAAAAAAGGAGCAATAAAGGCGAAAAACAAAAAAGTAAACGCCAGGTCTATCGATGAGTATCATGTCAACATAATAAACCAGCCCAGTCATATGCAATATAACTTCAAAAATGAAATATAACATAGCTCACGGCTCACGACTCACGACAACCGCACATCCGCCCCCTTCATCCCCCACCGATCCTCCCCGCGCTCAAACCCATCAACCACCACCCCACCATCATGATGATGAGGCCGCGGCACCCCCTCCCCGAACATCCAATACTGCACGCCCAAATAGCAATCACAGCAGCACTGCAGAATGCCACACAGCCGGAAAGCCCAAGGCACGGCGTCGCCGCTGAAAAAGAAATAGCCCATCTTCATCGCATCGCCGAGAATCCACGAGGCGAGCACGGAGAGGCGGAAACCTTTGCAGGACTGCGCGCGCTGGTTGGAGATTATTTGCGGCACGGGGAGGAAGGCTTCGATTCCCAGGCCGGCGAAGCCGAGGAGGGCGATGTAGGTGTCTGAGCGGGAGATGGGGGGGAGGAAGACGTGGATTGTGAAGAGGGCGGCGGTTAGGTAGGTGAGGAAGGTCCAGTATCTGGAGATATAAAATGGGGGATGGGGATGTTAGTTTAAGTACGGTCTTTTATTTTTAGCGGAGGAGGAGAAGGCAGGGCGAAAAGGGTCGATGGTGGGGTGGACATAAGGATGACGGAATTGACGTACGGTCTTGTAGCTCTCCATTGCCAGAAGCTGTATGGTCTTTTGAAACCCGTAGATAGGCCCCCGGCTGCTTGGCCGGCGAATGGCGCATGTTCGATCCCCTCCCGTATCCCCGCGGGAGCGCGATTGTCCAATGCCACTTTTAACAATACCAGTTGAACGCCGATCATGATGATTGCTTGGAAGAGGAGGGCGTTTGAATAGTATGCGCCGAACCAGTAGAATACTCTGCACAATTTGTATATTCGTTAGATTGGGCAATTGACGTGTAGAATCCTTTTTCTTTTTTCTTTTTCTTTTCTTTTTTTTTTTTTTTTTTCCTTTTTCGTGGAAAGAGGCAGAGAACGCACTTTAATATTGACGCAACGAGCATTATCAATGGTATATCCAATGAAAACCCAGCCGAGCTTTTCGTCCTATGTATACTATATATCTGGTCCGAGTATGACGTTAGGGGCGAGAGTACGAGACTGCGAGATGTCTTGTTGTCAGAGTTCAACTTTTGCATGTATGGAGATTTGGCGGGATGCGTACAAGACTGGCGCCCCATAGTCGAGGACGAGGGAGGTGAGCCACATAATGACACTCGTTATCTAGTCGTTATCGTTTCAAAATTAATTCGTGGTCTCCCGTTATATATTTCGTGGGACGTTTATATAGTAAACACGGGCCGTTTTCTGTCGTCGTGCAACGCGACTCAATGGGGGTTAGGCGGATTTTATGAAGCGGCGTTCATTTCCGTGAGATGGGCGGCGCAATGAAGGAACCAGACTAACTGCACAGAGGAGTGTCAAGGAATTTACACAAAGGAAAAGGAACGCGCATATATAAAAGTGCAGGATGGAAGAATCTGTCTGTCGTCTGAGATGATTATTCTTCTTCAGAAGATGGCCGGTAAACCAACTTTCGGGAGCGCTAAGCCAGGAACGTCGATCCGGATCCGCTTCCTCCGAGAGCTCGGGACGCGGGATCCTTGCGGTTCCGCGAGCTGGACGTGATGGAGCGGGCAATGCGTGGTTGGGGTTCAATTGGCGTGGTGTGTATAGGGGACTGTAGGTAGGGATCTGGCCATGTTCCTAGACTGATAGTTGATCGATTGATGATTATCTGTTTAGAGTTGGATGTCGCCGCTGAAACGCCGGATTATGCAGCGCATTACATAAAGCGTTATGTAAGCCAGCTTCTACACGCCAAGCCCGGCCCATAAGGCTTGGCGTTGCTTGAGCCGCAGCAGGCTATCTCAACATCAGTTGGATATCAGTACTATTTACCAAGACATATCTATATTTCCTTTTAATTTGAAGAGACTTCAATGCATCTCTATGGCGTGGCGTGGTGTATCTGCTTTCCCTTGGCAAGGCCGAAATCCATCTTCTGGTCAATACCACAACTTCTTAACATTCAAGTTGTTTGTTATTGCAATGTTGTCTCATTTTATTCTAGTAGCCTCGGACGATTGCTGGTCATATTGATTGACCGTGTTCTATCCATTGATGCTGATCCTTTAGGTACTGGTATGCTCGGAGGTCGCCGGAGCGAGCATGGCCTTCGAAATTCTCTGCCCTTGCAGCCCGGCCGCACAATCGACCGAGCTCTGCACTAGCCTTTTCCGATGTGACTTCTTGATAAGTCACCGTCCGAAGGAATTTACCGACCCAGAGACCACCGGTGTATCGAGCTGCTTTGCGGGTTGGCAGAACATGGTTTGTTCCGATTACCTGGGTATTGCACATCAGCAAATGTATCTGAATGTTGAAATCGCTTGTTGAGAATGAAAAGCTTTAGAAGATAGGTAGGGAAAGAAAGCTACCTTGTCTCCGTATGAAACGCAAGTTTTCTCCCCCAAGAAAATGGCGCCGTAGTTTTTCATCCTCTCGAGCGCCTCCCGTGGTCGTTGAGTGAGAATCTGGACATGCTCGAATGCATACTTATCGGCAAGTGTGTATGCCTCGTCAATGTTATCCACAATCACAACTTCTCCAAAAGCGCACCATGACACTCCAGCCACCGCAGCAGTAGAAAGCTTTTCCAGGAGCCTGTCGATATACCGCATCACCTGTTTACCAGAATCCTCCGAAGTTGTGATGAGGACGGCAGGAGAGTCAGGGCCATGTTCAGCCTGCGAAAGAAGGTCTGTAGCAATCGTGAATGGATTTGCCTTATCATCCGCTACAATCAGGATCTCTGTCGGGCCCGCAAAGAGGTCAATTCCAATCTCTCCAAAGAGCTGTCTTTTTGCTTCCGCAACAAAAGCATTTCCTGGGCCAGCGATGAAGTCTACTTTGCCAATCGACTCGGTTCCAACTGCCATGGCCGCGATTGCTTGAACGCCTCCCAGAATAAATATCTCGTCAGCGCCCGCCAAATGCATCGCAGCCACGGTAGCGTTGGGTATTTCTCCGTTTATAGGAGGCGTGCAGCCAATTACATGGTTTACCCCAGCAGCTTTAGCTGTCAGAATTGTCATGTGAGCCGATGCGAGAAGTGGATAGCGCCCTCCTGGAATATAGCTGTAGCAGAATTCGTTAGTACGGGGTGCCACTTTTGTATCCGGGATCGATCAATATGATCATGGGAAGAACGTACGCCCCAACTGAGCTGATTGGAATATTCTTTTGACCAAGGTGCACCCCGGGTTGAGTTTCAATTTCGAAATCGGAAATCGATTTCCGCTGAGCCAAAGCGAATGCACGAACATTAGCTTGTGCCTCTTTGATATCCTTTATTGTTTGCTCTGGGACTTTTGCAATCGCCGCTTGGATATCGTCGTTGGAAAGCTTGAATGATTCCGGCCCCCAGCGGTCGAATTTCGTAGAATAACGACGAACAGCTTCATCACCGTTGGCGCGGATGTCCTCGATCACACCCTTCACAATTGACGGTACATCGATAGCCGGGCTATTGCCGGCGCTCTCTAGCCCGGCACCGGTTTTGAGGTAATGAACCATGCCTAGTTTCGATAACAAGTATTTTCTGTTTTGTTCTTATATTGTTCTTGAACTAACGAAATCTCTCATCAAGAGAAGAGTGCTTAACCAGGACTTGGGGCATCACCTTTTTATATCTAAGAGCGTGGGGTGGTGTCTTACCCCACCATTTCCGGCTATTGTCCACCCCCCCAATACATCCCCGGGGCCATTGCCGGACAAGATGCCGAAAGCACCGAAAAGCTTCGAGTTTAAAATTTGCAAAATGAACAACAGGACTTGGACTCCAGAAAATATTTCGTTTTGCTTTTCTTAATTTTGGCATTATTTTTACAAAGCAGGTATGATGTATTGTTTTCTCCACAATTGGGTGGTAACGAATCTACTGCCCCCTTGAAAGCAATACAACGTCGTTCATGATCCCATATCTCCAACATCGCCGGAATCTTTGTAGTACCTAGATAATTGACCAATGGATAGGATGCAATCGAAACGAACGAAAGTTAAGCAGTTAGCTAAATTCTCGCTAACTAGATCTTCCCTGCCAATTCAGGGGACCAATTCTGCGTAATCAAACTTATTTCCCCTTTCTTCCATCCTGTTCAAACTGCTCTTTTTGGTACAACGATGTCGGCGATGTCAAGAAAAAGCGTCAATTACCCTGTTTAGGCTTATTGCTTTTAGCCGACTTTGCCATGCGTCCCGCCATGCGCTTCGCCCGCTGCTTTGCCTTCCGTGCGGCCTTCCACTCCAATTTCCAAACCATCTTCATGCACCGGTTTCTGCGTTGCTGCTGGAAGAACCGGCACTTTCACTTGGGCTTTCATCAATGCTTCAGCTCTCGCCGTTATCTGTTCCGCCACTTCTACTTGCGCTCTGGCGTCAGCGATTGCCAAGCTTGTTGCTTGCAGGCGTGCTCCCACGTAAGCTACCTGGATTTGCTGCGAGCCTTTTTGTTAGTTGACTTCTCATATCAGCCACTCGAGGGGGTGGGTTTTCTTTTTTTCTTTTGCCTCACCTGGATTCTTAGGATATCAGACATGTACTCAGCAAGCTGCTGGCAGTACTGGGCATGGCCTTGCCGAGAGACT
Source organism: Helicocarpus griseus UAMH5409 (assembly GCA_002573585.1). Lineage (NCBI taxonomy): Eukaryota > Fungi > Ascomycota > Eurotiomycetes > Onygenales > Ajellomycetaceae > Helicocarpus > Helicocarpus griseus. The sequence continues at coordinate 5,931 of PDNB01000270.1, forward strand.
CCGTTTTCCGTCAGTGGTTCCACCAGGCCCTTCCAAAAAGCAACGAGCTTTCGGCGAAATTCTTCATCTTCCATTTCTGTTGCGGGACTAATTAGCCGTTGGGGACTATATATTCATTTCGAAAATATTTGATTATAGAAGCTCACCACGCGGAGTTGGCATGAGGTATCGTTGGGACATGTTGAGGTCTCTCAGAGGAAGACTTGGCCAAGCTTCAGCTTTGAGATGGAGTGCTATAACAAGGGCTCCTTTCCGCGTCAATTGACGCGTTGGTAAGGATTTCTGCTTAGACGGTATGCAGCCGACGTTGGCTGAAAGGAATGAGAAAGGAAAAAGACGGAGAGGATGGTAAGGGGGAGGTAGGGGGGGGAGGTAAGTTAGAGGATGAATTTGTGTTCATGTCTTGCTAACAAGGTAAATAGATAATCAGAACACAAAGCTGATATCAGGTGATATCATTCTGAGGTTCCAGAAGATTTGTGAAATGTAGTGAGCTTTACTTAAAAAGGAAGAAGTCCTGCATGTTAGCAATCCCGCATGAATAGATCACACATATGCACGAAATAAAACTCAACTCTGTAGTTGAATCCACCTCATACTTAGTTGTTTTTGAATAACCCTTTTTTACTCTTCTTTTTCTATATGAGATAATATAATGTCATTAAATTACTAACCTTTTCTGTTTTTTTCTCAAGTACAATGAGAAACTAGGATAAAGAATCATTATGCATGTATAGTGCGTTTCAACGCTGTACTATAAGAAGAGAAGTTGACACCACAAGGAAAAGGATTGAAACACGTGGATTCAGTTTCGTGTGATAATGGCCAAGTGATACTCACTGCTTATGACTTCAAGTTTGCAAACTAAAATCTGCTTGCATATCTACCTACTACTACAAGACGAAGCGAAATCTATTCATGGAAAACGGATAGAGCGAATCGTTCTAATCCCTCAACCATCTGATTTTGGGATACTTGGATATGGAACAGCATCCAAAGAATTAATAGCAGAATTCAGCAACGGTTGAAAGGACGAAAGGCACCTTTTGAGTTTATCAATATAACGAACACTTACTTTGAGCTCTTCTACGCCCATCGGATTGGCATGGGCCCCTTTCTAGCCTATCGAGGCATGAAGCCGTGGGTGCTATCCTCACTCACCCTTCCGGAGGTGATGTATGCTGCTAAATTGTTTATACATGTACAATAGGCGAATTGTATTGAAAAGGAGAAGTTTATTTCATGCTCCCTTATAAGATGAAGACGCAGCTTATCATGCGCTTTTGGTGGTCAACTGTAGGAAGATTTCGTGTAATTATACAGTGGGATTTCAAAAAAGTCCGTATCTCATAGGCGGTTGGTTTTGAGCAGGAGTGGCTGATTCGCGGACGTCTCTAGCTTCGCCATCCCGATATTCCAACAAAACGGTTTGCAAACAAAAAGTAAAAAGAAAAAAGCAGGACTCCTTGATTATGAGGCGGGCGAGAAAAGGAGTAAGGACCTAGTAGCGGAAAACAAAGCAAGCCACTTCCAAGGATTGATCATTCCGTCCTCAGTGGATAATTCTGTATTCAATTGGAATGCAGCCATGGCATTCTTATTTCATCAGTCATAACAAACAATATGTACGTCTTGGTGCAATTTACATATGCGCCACATACAACGAAATCATGCAAAGAAAAGCCTACAATCTCCACATAACCCCATCATCTACTGGGCCTTACTCCCGGGCTCAAAGAACCTCACCCGGACCCCCTTCTCCGGACATCCCACAATCTCCGTCTTATACTCCTGCGCTGCCCAATCTCCAACATACTCCATCCGTTCATACTTCTGCACCATCCTCGCCACAACATACGAAACTTCCGCCAATGCAAAGTTCTGCCCAATACAGATTCTGGGTCCGCCATTGAACGGCACATACGTCCACGCCTTGGGGTGCCAGTTCTCCCAGCGCTCCGGCGAGAAGACGTTCGGGTCCGCAAACTTCTCCGAGACGGGAGGGTACAGGTCCTTGCGACGCTGCAGCGCGAGCGTCGAGTAGATGATGAAGTCGTCCTTGAGGACGGTCAGGGGCAAATCGCCGTTGGGCCCGCCGCCGGTCGGCAGGGTGGTGTCTGCGAGCGCGCAGCGAATATTGAACGGCACGGCCGGGTACAGGCGCAGCGTCTCGTTGACAGTGTTGCGTAGGTACTTCATGTTTTTCAGGTCGTCGTAGGTGGGCGTGCCGTTTTCGCCGAGCGTGGCGAGCACTTCGGCGCGCAGCTTGGCGTAGATTTCTGGGTAGTGGGAGAGTTCGTAGAAGGTCCAGGAGAGGGTGGCGGCGGTGGTGTCGCGGCCGGCGAGGAGGACGGCGATGATTTGGTCACGGATTACCTTGGGGTCGCGGGTGAAGAGGGCGAGGGAGTGGAGGAAGGTGAAGGAGCGCTCGGAGCGGGAGAGCTTTTGGAGCTCGTCTTGGGGGAGGGCGAGGGCTTTGCGGACGAAGGGGAGGATGAAGTCGTCGATCTTTTTGATGCCACGGTTGTAGGAGGTACGGGAATAGAAACGGTGGAGGGGGCTGTTGGAATGTAATTGTTAGTTTTGTTATGGCTTTTCGCTTTCTGTTGAATACTAGTAGTTCAGAGGGTCATTACTTACCCAGCTATAGTAAGATACGTCTGTATCTTTTGAACCTCCTCAAAAGCTTCCACAAACTCGCCCCTGGGATTTTCCAAACTGCCAATTCCCTCACCCATCAGGAACTCTGTCGTGATATCAATGGTCAATCTATAGAAGAAAGCCATCACATCAAAGACCTCTCCAGCAGGCGGGAACAGGCCCAACATCACCTGCGTGCGCCGCTCAAAGGTTTCCAAATCGCTAATGCGATTCTTAGCAAACATGGGCCTAATCAGGCCCCTGCTATCCGACCACTGTTTATTGTCCGTAGTGAAAATACTATCACCAAGAAACGGAGACCAGAGTTCATGGAACTGGGGGCCCTTCCCATAATCTGCGAACTTGCCAGTCAGGACGGCTTTGACATGCTCCGGCTCGCGGGTAATGAATTGGCGCTGGCCACCCGTAATGTTCATCTCAATGCAGTTTGGACAGGCGATGGTTGCGTAATCATCGATGTTCTTGTTGAGATGTGCCAGCATTTGGTTTTTACTCTGGGCCTCTGCGCTGCCCAGGATGAATTTGATGCCTTCGATACGGTTAGACATGCGTATAGTTCTCTTGTATATGATTTGCATCCAAATCAAAAGGGCTTAATAATGCAGTCTCACCTTTGATAGGGTTGTTATTGAACGGGGCTGGAGCATGGATTCCACCGGCCTTCTTGACCCTCAGATCGTAGAAAAACTTCTTGATAGCCCGTATCAAGAAGAGCGAAACAAAGAGGCCCGGAATCGCCAGCAGGGCTGCGTAGCCCAAATTGATGTCGCGAAGCATGATTGCTCCTTAGTTGGATGGGAAGCGTTATCCAACGAAACAACCTATGATTGGCAATAGTAGTATGGAGGGGGTTGATACGACATCCGCCACGAGGAACAGACGACGGCAGAAGACAACGGTTATGGCAGAGTTATATAAAGTACTTCCATGGGGGGTTTCTGGGTATGAGGATTCGTGTGTCGATCAGTATGGGGGTGGGGATTGTATCTCCATGTGAACACGCCAGCCGAGGCAACCTTCTAGCCCGAGACTCCACGCCAGTAGGATCTGGGGGAGAAAGGCGGAGAATTGACTGGGGAAATATTGGAATCCTCGTACTGGATTTGTCTGCGCCGTCACTGCTGGACAGAGCCTTTGGATGCCTGTTTGCTTTTCACGCTCTTGCGTCGTGCAGCGTGTCTGCAACTTCACGATACGGCGCTTCTTACCCAAGCCATCATCTCCAATATCTCCGATGATTCTCTCGATGACAAGGCGCTTTTAGTTTAGCCCTTCTTAGCGTGTCTTAGCCAGACTTCAAATTCTTAGCGGGAGGAGCTTTGAAATCTAGATCTTGAGGCATATGTAGCCCGTACGATTTGAACAGAACAATCATAGGATATATGGGAAGAGCCTGAAGACTAGACACAACTTACTTTTTGAAATCGCAAAAGCCAAAGGGATTAATTATCATTCTCCGGAGACACCTTTGCCTGTAGAACCCGCGGATAGAGTCCGTCTTGGCTGAGCTCAGAACCCATCAGTGTGTATTGGTGGGTGACCGAAGTGGGGGAGGGAGGCATTGTGGAAGATATTTCAATTCTGGTTGACACAATTCAGCTGATGATGGAGGCTTGCTTGCTGCTTCATGCTTCATAGCATCACCTATGCTTCGTATAACCACTACACACGCTCCCCATGCCCACTGTGCTGTTCTGGAAGAAATGAATTAGGTTGCATCTCGTCAAAGAATACTACGAAGTCACGTATACTCTGAGAATCTATTCCAAGTCTCGTATTATCATGCTGTATCCTGGAGCATTCATGGCATGGATTAATGTAAAGCGCCACAGATGAAAGTAAGTGGAATCGCCTCATGGTCCCCAGTATCCTGAGTAAGATCGCGCAGAAGACGTCATATCATCTGCCTGTCATACCCACCCTCTGGCTTTGCTATTATTGATTCCTTGGACCGCTAAGCAGGTGTTTGTTGGGGATGCAGTGGAGAGAAAGATTCAACTCTAGCCTTGATATAAGCGTCCCGGGAAGAATTATGAATCACGAAGAGATGACCAACATGTGAAGTTCCGACAAAGGCCAAGGGACGCACGGATACAGTTGGCCAAACCAAACTGCCCATGATCTGCGATTGAGTTCCCACTGCTGAGGTTAGCCCATTATTATTAGATCATTGGACGTTAGTGATACCCACTGTTCTGATACCAGGGGAAGAAAAGTGCGGGGAAGTAAAAAAGCCGATGTTTATACTCCAATGACGAAAGGTGTTTTAGTGTACTGCTTCGAGTTCGTGGGTATAAACGCTTGAAGAAAACAGGAACAAACAAATTAAACACAGTGAAAGATCTATACAAAAATGCTCTGAAATAAATATCAAGGAGCCAATATCAACACTCTAAAAACAAAAACCGCATATGATATATCATAAACACACGCGCAGCCATGGAAACGAGTCTAAGAAAAGTCGATCTTCCACAGATTGCCAATCGATACACCTGGGTCTTTGACAACAGCATAAGCTGCCTTGCCTCCTTGCTTAGCAAACCACTGCAAGCTCGCCTGTGATCCGGTATGTGACCCTTCTTCAAGGACAAGAACGCTCGACTTGCCCTCCCACTCTGCTGGAGCGCCAACAATGATGATTTTCTCAACACGCACGCCTGCCATTGTCTTCAGGTACTGTCCGGTCTTGGTGCCCTTGGCTCCAATGTCTTCAGACGACAATGACGAGCTAGAGAACGAAAACCGGCGGTGGATATAGGCACCATTCTGGTAATCGTACGTTTCGCCATCATCAACGTAAAGCGTGCCGTCTGCTTGGCCATTTCTGTCTAGAGCCACTACTAGCGTGAACGGGTCCCATTTCATGAGTCCACTGCTCCTGCGAGGTCGATCTTTGCGTGGGATGATATGGCCACCTTGCATCAAGATAGGAACTTTCTCTAGCGGCGCCTGCACGGTGTGCTTCTTCCCAGCCCCTTGGTAGACTGTATAATCGAAATAATCGTAGTATTGTTCGTCATCGGCAAGATAAACATCCACGCTGCTGGCACCCTCGGTAACTACTGGCTTGGCGAGGAGACCAGTGGATCCCAAGTACAGTTGATCATCAATAGCGAAACCAGCCTCATCGTCAGGATGGACATAATATTGAGGTCGGACTATTGGACTGCCGTCAACGGAAGCTTGTTGGAAAGCGGTATACCATGCGGGGAGGAGTTGGTATCTTAAATGTAAAGCTTGGGTGATGATGCTCATGTGTGGCTCTCCGGCCAAATACGGCTCTCTTCTGCGAGTATCGATGTGGGCGTGGGCACGGAAGAAGGGATAGAAGATACCGGTCTGGTACCATCTTGTAAGTAGCTCTTTGCTGGGGTTTCCAAAGAAGCCGCCAACATCAGCTCCTGCAAAGGGGAATCCTGCAATTCCGTTGTTGAGAACCATAGGAAGCGATGCAGCAAGATGGTCCCAGTTTGCCTGGTTGTCGCCAGTCCACATAGCTCCTATGCGCTGAGTTCCAGCGTAAAACGACCGTGTCAAGATGAACGGTCTGCGAATCTCCCCCCTTTTACGTTCCAGCATTGCATTGAAGGTGGCATTGACGAAGGTCATGCCGTTGACGTTGTGTACGTCACGATGTTCCCAGCCTCCATGATGAATGTTATCCTTTGGCATTGTCGTCTCCGGACCGTTGAAAACGGACGGCTCGTTCATGTCGTTCCAGATAAACATATTTGGGTGGGTGCCTTTGAATTTGTCGTATTTAAATAACGTAGTCCACCAGGACATTGCAGCAGGGTTGAAACAATCGACCCAATGCGACGATCCGGGCCAGCACCAGCCATCGTAAATGTTCCCCTCCTTATTCTTCACGGCTAGCCCCTTCGATTTCATGTCCTCTACAATAGGATAGTTTGCTTCGTTCTTGATATGAGGATCAATGATTACAACGAGCTTGCGTTCCGAATCGTCGAGCTGCTTCTGCATGCCATCGGGATCGGGGAAGGTCAACGGGTCCCAAGTGAAGTATTTCTTCTGGTCGGTGTATTCGAGATCAAGCCAGATGACATCGTAAGGGATTTGATACATGTCAAATTTACTATCGACGTCCTTGACATCTTCATCAGTCACGTAATTCCAGCGGCACTGATGATAGCCAATTGCGAAATGCTGTGGTAGCTGGGTGTAACCGGTGAGCTCGCCGTACGTTCTGCTGAGATCTTGGGGCGTAGGTCCCAAAAAGACGAAAACATCGAGTTGACCGGCCTCAGAGAACCAATGGGTTTGCGTGCTAGTTTTGCCACTAACGCCAAGTGCTAGAGGGTTGGTCGAGGCTTTGGTCTTGACGATGTCGACCCAGGTCTCTGCAGCATTCAGCCAGAACACACCCACAGTAGATCCCTTGCGGTGAGCCTGCATAAAAGGAATGGATCCGTAAAGAGTCATTGGGCTATTCAATTCATATTCAAACACATCGCTGTTGTACATCCGATAAGGCTCAGTGTGGTGTCCGTCGCCGCCCCTAAGATCGAAATTAGCATGGGATGCAACAGTTGATCCAAGAGTAATCTTTACCTTGTCTCTTTCAGAGATAGAGAATCCGCATGTTCAGGGATTCCAAATACATGGCTGTATCCAGGGAAAGTAATATCCATGGCGACACTCTCTGGGCCCCTTGGCTTCGAGTCGGTATTTCCACCAAATGATTCTTCCCACCAAGTACTATCGTCGACGTTATCCTTTGAATCATTGTCTTCTCTGTCAGGATTTTCAACCTTTGGTCTCCAATGCTCCATGTTCAAGAACCCCTTGTCGTTGAGTTGGATGTGTGTTTCGCCATCCCTTTGGAAGTGGACTTCAAACGGAGAGTGTCTAATGATAGCTTGGAATTTATTATTGGGACCGTAAAAAACCTTTGTAACTCCAGCCTCCGTCTCCTTAACGAGCTCAGCGGTGGAGCTCAACTCCAGACCGCCGACAATCGTCCACTTAGCAGCCTCATTATAACGTTCCTTCCTCACCTTGCTCTCGTGACGGAGTTCTATATCTCCCTTGATGCGTTTCTCCTCATCCACTGTGACACGGGTAACGCCGGACTCAAGGAAGGATACGGTCAGAGGCAGGTTGACCTTCTCATTGTTCTCAATTGTCTTTACGATGGTTCCCAGCAATTGGCCATTTGAGAACTTGACGGAGCTCGAATCGAGGTGGTAGGGAGCTGACCAGGACGAGCCCTGGTTCGAGGCGGAATTTGCATAAGCTCTATTACGCTTGCAGAAGCCGGACTGGTCACATTTCTTGAAATTGTTGTGCTTAACCATCTCTAAATAGACAAGTTGCGTTAGAATTCAGGTATCGTAGCTCCGTTGGAAACCCATTGACATACCTCCAGGAACAACTAAACACAGTAGAATAGTTAAAAGTGCCAGGAACAAGGCCCATCCAGTGGACGAGGGCCTGAGCGTCGCCATGGGGACGGATATTCTGCAAGCACGGTATGCTCTAGCAGCAGCTGATATCTAGATAACCGGGCGGGTTAAGAGACAAATAGCCATGCGCAGCTCATTGAGAACTTTCTGTCCTCAGCAACACAGCAGTCTTCAGCTACCTGAGATCAGAGCTTCGATTGTTCCCAATTGCAGCTGACGTGGTGGTAATTTAAATGGGATGGATGGTGGTTGTCCAGTATGTCTACTGATGTCCGGGGAGATGATGTCGGCGATGTTGACAACTCGCCTCAAGCTGCTTGCTTGGCGCTGTCCGGCTAAACCTGCCGCCGGCCAACCGTCCCTCACCCCACCAGCGCCCATTGGATGCAACTTCTCCCTTTATAAAATCTTCCCCCGCCAACACACAACGTTCCTTTTCTCGCCCCCTCACCCAGCAGCAATTGAACTACCTGAACACTCCTCTTGAAAAAGATACCTCTCACACTTCTACTCTATCAAAATGGCTACCGAACAGACGTGAGTTTATCCCTTTGCGAACCATTTACTCTGTTCTACTTTTGGCGCAAGTCTAATTTTTTCTACCCCTCTCCAGCTTCATTGCCATCAAGCCTGATGGTGTCCAGGTATGACCAGCACAAGAACATATCATTCCTATACAACCCCGCGTTTACCACGATCGATGACATCGTGCGGTTGCTGACATTATCTCTTCTAGCGTGGACTCGTTGGCCCCATCATCAGCCGCTTCGAGAACCGCGGGTGAGTACAGAATGTCCTGTAGCGGAGTATACAACGGCGCATGGATCTAACAAGCCGTAGATACAAGCTTGCTGCCATCAAGCTCGTCACTCCCTCCAAGGAGCACCTCGAGAAGCATTATGAGGACCTCTCCAGCAAGCCTTTCTTCAAGGGCCTCGTTACCTGTTCGTATACCCCGCTTTTCGACCCCTGAGGTTGCATCAATTCCCCCAATACTGTATGCTAACATATCTATAGACATGCTGAGCGGTCCCATCTGCGCCATGGTCTGGGAGGGCAAGGACGTCGTCAAGACCGGCCGTGGTACGTATATCCACCTCTTGTTCAGCGGTGCTTGAGCTAACCATTTCTTTTAGCCATCCTCGGTGCCACCAACCCCCTCGCTTCCTCCCCCGGTACCATCCGTGGTGACTACGCCATCGTGAGTGACCAACAATCTAAGTCCTTGCAAGTTCCAATGCGGTGCTAACAACCAATTCCTCAGGATGTTGGCCGGAACGTCTGCCACGGCTCCGACAGTGTCGAGAGCGCCAACAAGGAAATCGCCTTGTGGTTCAAGCCCGAGGAGGTCGTCAAGTACCAGCAGGCCCAGGCCAGCTGGATCTACGAGTAAATTTCTCGTTCAGCACGGTAGCCTTATATGACATAAGTTAATGACACAAGAAATAACTAGACAAATGGGAGAGTAGACGGTGAACAATCTTACAACTGTTGATATCTCATGAGCATGGTTTCCTCCACTCGTAAAGTCATATCCATATCACACCGTAACCGTACTCACATGGCCACAATCTCAAAAGACTAAGCCTTTCTCCCAATCACCCGCCCAACCCCCCTCCCCACAGGCCCCAGCACCCCCCTCGCAAACCACGGCGTACCCCAAACACTCAGCACAATTCTCACCGGCAACAAAGCCTTCGTGATCGCATACGCAGTCGCAAATTCCAAAATCAACCTCACCCCTTTATCCCGATTCTCGCCACGACTACCCACGTCCGCGTGAGCCTCCGCCTCCGCTTCGGCCACCACCTCCTCGCCCCCCTCAACCCACCCCTTCCTCCTCAGCCATCTCCCAAACTTCCTTACCCCCTCGTCCACCCTCCCATCCCCCAACGCCGGAATCCACTCGCCATAATGGAACGCACCCGTCAGCCCCAGCACCGGTATTATGGCTGTGATTTCATGCAGGATTAGGAAGGAGGTTATGTGCGTTACGGGCGCGTTGAGGAGGGGCGTCGTGTAGGGCCGTAAGAAGCAGGGGAGGCGGTTGTTGAAGGATTGGAGGCGGGCACGGAGGCGGGAGGAATTGGCTGGGTTGGGGTTGGGCTTTGGGTTCGGAGGTGGGGCGGAAGGGTTCGACAGGGGCCGACGGGTGGGGAGTGAAAGAGGGTTGCGGAGAGAAGGGAACCGGAGACGCATTCTGGTGAGGATTCTGGGTGTGATAATGATTTGATTTATTGGATTTGCATTACAGGAGTGTAACGGTAGCGGGAGGTTTCGGCGTGGCAGTTTAATGAATGGATTTGGTTGGCTGTAAAAGCTGGAGAACAAAGGCAATTCAAAAGACGGGGCCAGAGAATGACGGCGCAACCTGATACTATTATTGAGCCGACGAAGATGAAAGAAAGAATGGACAGGAAGTAAAAGGGGCTCTGTGTTGTATTGCGGAGGATTGGTGTCTGGGGTTCCGCTCCGCAAAATGTAAATATACGGTGTTTGCATTGTTTGCAGAAAGGAACTTGGTAATCAATCACGTGGATTTTATGGCGCATTCAGTCTGCCCATCTTAAACGACCAAGCGGGATTGTTTATCATGTTCGTCTTACATACCATCTCAGACACAAACTATACTCTCAATGTCGCAGAAAACCGCCAATACCATGGCTTAACTAACTATAGAGGTATTGCTTTCTTTTCCATCTCCCGTACAAACTCAACGATGTTCTGGATATACTCCCTGGACTCCTTGTCCAGCATCTTGAGAAAGAAATAAAAAGCATGCGGGAGCCCGGTGAACGCTTTCTCAATTACCGGAACTCCGGCTGTCTTTAGAGCCTCTCCGTATGCAAAAGCCTCGTCACGCAGCGGATCAAGACCAGCAACTTGGATGACTTTTGACAGGATTCGTTAGCTAAGGTGTTGATGACGTTGACATAGGATTTTTTTACTTACGAGCTGGAGGGAGGTTTGCGTGACTTTCAGCCAGTATGGGATTTGCATATACTTCCGGCTTCTTTTCCGGAAGATACAGGTTCCAATGGAATAGAGCTCTCGCGGCCGACGCGACGGCTTCCTCTTCGTTTTCAAACCAGCTTTTATATTCATACTTATCTTGAGGGAAGAAGTCCGGATGGCAGATCATTGGCATATTAAGGACTTGGCCAATGATTCCGGTGATACCTTCATCGCGGGCTTTCAAGGCTAAGCAAGCGGCCTGGAATTCAAACTGTCAGTCATCGCTGGGCATAGAGTTATTTCGTGGGAGACGTACGAGGTTCCCACCACCACTCGCACCCGCAACAAATATTTTCTCAGGGTTGACGCCGAGTGTGGAAGCATTCGATTTGCACTATGTCACGGTTTAGCAAACATCTAGAAAATGACCGTTTTTATGATTGTTGCCATACCCAAATCAACGCATCATAGCAGTCGTTCAACGGATAGGGAAACGGGAACTCGGGACACTTTCGATACTCCACACTAACAACGACGCACTTGTTATCCTTGGCAACTTGTCTGTTCTGCGCCTCTTCGACGTCGTGGTTGCATATTGTCCATCCTATACGTTGCCGTCAGAAAGGGCTTTCTCACCGCTATGACTGAGGATTAACACGGCATCATGGGTACTTACCTCCACCATGCGTGACAAAGAACAAGGAAGCCCTCGGGACCGGACTGATGGGCTTGTATATCCTGAGCTCGACTGGAGTGCCGTCACTGACTGGGATATTCATATGCTCGATGGTGATATCCTGTCCGACAACAGGGCCATCGTCGAACACGGCTGGCGGAAAGGCATTCCATGCCGCCTTGAACTCGTTAATGTCTTTGATGGCGTAGATCTGGTCGATACCCTTGCTAGCCTCATCTTTGAATGTTTCAAAGACTGGGTGAGGGGCGGCGAGGTATGCATATTTGGATTTGGGCTTTGCTGTTTCGTCCGCCATTGTGCTTCGTTGGGTAGTGAGGCTACTTTAGGGGCTTGGTTGGGATGTGCCTATTGAGAAACAACTTGACAGATCTGGTCGGAAATTGGAAGGAATCTCGAAATTTGGATCAATTGAAGAATTAATATGGAAAATGACCAAAAAAGGGCGATAGCGGGGGAATGGGGGCGCCATATATACCCCTCCATCAGTATACCCGACACAGTCATTGCAAGGTAGTACTCGCGCGAGCTACCAGCAGAAGGAATTTGCAGCGCCAATCCCAAACCTACGCGTCTGAGTGGTTTCCAAGCCGTTCGTAAAGATTATGGTTTCATGGTCTGAAAAAGAGGAGTACATTTCATTGTGTTGATTTGTTAAGAGAATATGGATACTTATGCAACGTGATTATCGTTAATAACGTTTCTACATAGTAGCTCATAGAGCTAGTGCTAGAACAATTTGCAGCTTTCAGCCTTCCTGCAAGGGCCTCAATGATGGTGACGTGCTGCACTACATGGGTTTTGTTACAGCAACCCCTCTATTATTTCTAACAATTAATAACCAACACCAACATCAGTGGGCACGAACAATACAAACACAATTCTGTTGAAGATGCTATTGTTTTCTATGATTTGAAAGCATCTATGAACTTGCTGCCTCTTCTTTGTCTGATGAATGTTATTCGTGTATGGCGAACTCTAATTTAAGGAAGCCCTTCTCTTTCAGTTTTATCAGCCTGGTTCCCGAAAGTTAGTCTGATCATTGATGTTTAAAGGCTGTCAAGGAAGCAGAACAATGTTCTCAGTCCCATTGATACTTCCGCCGCCGCGGACTGGCGGAGTGGAAGTGGGACCGTGATGTGGAACTCAACCTTGAAGGTGATTGGATGGATTGGAAACAAACTCCTTGCGCTAACCACATGCGGACTGGCCCACAACCTTGATCGCCCGCCGGTTTTGGACTAGCTTGGAACGGGCCGCGGTTAGAAAGGCATGAATTGAACTGAATTGAGACGGAATGAGGACACTATCAACTCATACGGATCAAGCATACCGTAGACCCTGGATGCTTATGTGTAACATTTGTCACCGCCGAGGAAGAATGGCTGAACAATAGCTGGTTAACTCGAGATCAGCGAACACTATTGGGCAGTACTTCGGAGCCAACTGTCTATTCCGGAGTGGCCTGTCTTCAGACTAACTGTGGTCAAATAAGTTGTGGAGGTAAGCCGTGTATTTGTCCTAGAAAGCAACTGCTGATCTTGTAGAGCTGCAAAAGGATGTCATACGTTTCAAACCGCCAAACGAAGCTACCTGTGTATGCGGGAGGGCAGATTGTTAGATATGGATTCCACTGACGTAAAAGCCTAGATAACGACTATCTACCTAGGCAGGTATCAGTCTACCTTGGAGAGTGACTAATTCTTGCATGACTGGCTGTGCCATAGCTGCCGACTAATTGGAGGGTTTCGAAGGAACTGACTTTCACCTGGCTCTTTTCGACAGACATATATATCATGTCCTTTATATGCATAAGAATTTCAACAACAGTAGACGGACGGCGAATTACCCTTAACTTCGTAACAGAATGTAAAGAATGAGGGCAACCCGGATCCCGAGCTCCCGTGACGCGAGTGAATCTCCGTGTCCCAATAAGGGTCTTGGATTGGTTTTCCAAAACTATATGTCAAAGAGAGCCATCTGCGCCAGCGCAGCACCTCATGCAGGTCTAACGGGAATAACCAGAAACTCCGAGGGATATCCAGTCAATTTCCGCCAGATAAGATGGTTGATACACCAGACAACTTTGGATATCTCAGCAAGAAGAGAAGTCGATGCAATCCCTTTTCTGTTGGCCGAAATTTTTAATACGACAAGATTGATGAAGTAGTTTAGCTGGCTCTTATTGAATTTGGCCTCCACCAACAAGATACCAGAGCACTGTAAACGTAGAAAAGACCCAAAGATGGATTGGGTTAGCTAGCCGCGGTTTCAGGACAGTCAAGTCTACATCGAAGACTGAAGAGGGGCTCACGAGAATGAAACCACCCGAACCATAAGGCTGGCTAGAAGGGTATATCGGCAGCGTCACAAAGAAGGTCCCAGGGACTCAAAGAGGCTGCGGGACATGCTGGATGAATCTTGGAAGTTCGATGGGGCTTATCAGTTCTGATCGCGGTTTAGAGCACGCGGCTAGAGACGCTAGCATGGTGGGATCATACAGAGCAGCACTTTGTGGTAAGTAACACCTTATAGGTAAGACTATAACTGTGGGATATATTACTCTTCAGACGAAAGAATGTATAATCCACTGCTTGTCAAGAAGCGTTGTGGTGGTCATGGCGTGGAGATGGCTGGCTGGTTCGCCGTGGTTGCGATCAGCAAATGGACCAAGAGGGGCAGGCCGACTTCGCTCCGACGACATTCTTCCTCCACGCCCAATGTTACCTGAGAACAGAAGAACAACAACAACACCAACACCACAAGCACAATGGAGAAAATATCAGATAAAATAGCCGCTCTTCCTCAAGATGCAAACTACTTCTCTCTCGAGTTTTTCCCTCCAAAGACCCAGATGGTGCGTTTTACTCGGGTTGGATAAGTCCATTCAATTACCCCGCCACTCCTATCTCACTCCCCCTATCATTTCTGTCAGACTGACCAATTCGTATCTGTAGGGCTCTTCGAATCTCCAAGCCCGTCTAGAGCGCATGTCCCAAGCTCTCCGACCTCTTTTCGTAACCGTTACGTGGGGCGCGGGTGGAAGCACCGCGGCGAAATCCCTCGAGCTCGCGGAGATATGTCAGCGCCAACTCGGCCTTACCACTTGCCTACATTTGACATGTACGAATATGAACCGGACATTGGTTGATGATGCTCTTTCAGAAGCCAAAGTTCTGGGCATCAGGAATATTCTGGCATTGCGTGGTGATCCCCCACGCAGCGAAGAGTACAATATTGACGGCGAGGATGACAGCAACAAGGAATTTACACATGCGGTTGACTTGGTGAAGTACATACGCCGTACGCACGGTGATTACTTTTGTATAGGAGTGGCAGCATACCCAGAAGGACACTCGGACGAGTCCTATCCGGAGGCGCAGGACCCCGCAAGAGATCTCCCATACCTGGTGGAAAAGACCAAAGCTGGAGCGGACTTTATTATGACACAATTGACCTACGATTTAGAAGCATACAAGAGATTTGAGGAGATGTTGCGCAATCATGTATCGGGTGTCTTTAAAACCATCCCTATCATCCCTGGCTTGATGCCCATACAGAGCTATCATATCTTAACAAGAACGACGAAGCTAAGCCATGCTAAGGTGCCTCCTGATATCATGGCGCGAGTGGAAGAAGTTAAAGCAGACGATGAGGCGGTCAAGCGAATTGGCGTTGATATCCTCTGCGAGCTTGTCAATGGAATAAAGAAGATTCCCTCCCCCGGCCCCCGCGGTCTCCATTTCTATACCCTTAACTTAGAGAAAGCAGTCGCATTTACTGTTGAGAGATGTAACCTTATACCAGCCTTGTCCGAACCGTCGAGCGATTCAGACACAGACCTAGACTCTGCAGTGTTCATGGCTCAAGGTGGCGCTCCTAACGGTGTTCCGCTGATATCAAAACGACGGGCTTCGTCTCTCAATTCACAGCCTCATAACCGATTAATTGTCGACAGACCGTCCCTTGTTCCAGATGGTAGCGCATCCTCTCAAGCATCTACTTCACACGAAACGCAAGCGCTTGGTGCTGGCATGCCTGCCCTTAATCCACCACATCGAACTACAGCTCTGCAAATATCGGAAGGCCTCGGTGCACTTGGGCGTGAGGCAACTTGGGACGATTTCCCCAACGGTCGCTGGGGTGACGCGCGATCACCTGCATTCGGAGAAATTGATGGATATGGCCCTTCACTACATGTCAATGCTGCCATAGCCCGTCGATTATGGGGCTATCCGACGTCGAAGGAGGACATTAACGACATCTTCCAGCGCCATGTGTCAGGCGAACTTCACATTGTACCCTGGTCAGAGGGTGGAGCTGAAGAGGAATCCGGTGGCCTCAATCCAGAGACAGCCACCATTCGCGACGAGCTCCTCCAACTAATCAACGGACGCAGCTGGTGGACGCTCGCCTCTCAACCTGCCGTAAATGGTGTCCGCAGCGATCATCCTGTGTACGGCTGGGGTCCCCCTGGCGAGGGCTTCGTTTTCCAAAAGGCGTTTGTCGAATTCTTTTGCCCGGGACAGGACTATCAGAAAATTTTGAAACCACTGTTTGAGCACTATGGCCACGACGAATTTGCGTGGTTTGCAACAAACGCCGCCGGTGACTTTGAGTCGTCGTCTTCTCCTTCAGAGTCGACCGAAACCAACTACTCCGGTCCAGTGGATGTTGTCCTTGATTCCAGTGCTACAGCAGCAAATAGCGGGGTCAACGCAGTTACATGGGGCGTGTTCAGGGGTAAGGAAATCATAACCCCAACCATCATCGAAGAAGTGAGTTTCCGGGCGTGGGGCGATGAGGCGTTCCGCATCTGGGATGAATGGAGGCGCATTTTTCCCCGTGGAAGCCCTACTGAGAAATTGCTGGACCAGTTGAAGAAGGATGTCTGGCTGGTATGTGTTGTGGGTCAGAAATTTGGTGCTGGTGCGGAAAGCGAGGAGGCTTCTGAGGCAGAAGGCAGGTTCTTGTGGAAAGTACTCGCGGGAAAGTGTACGAACGCAGATGCAGCTAGCACTTGAACTTAGGCTCCTGGCTGGAGGGTTTGGTGTTCTTATTTGGCGGTATATCTATATTGTTTTGGAGAATGGTTTGGGTCTCCGTGATTTTTTCGGCAACTTATCCTTTCTCCATATCCAGAGGGTTATGTTGGTATGTTTTCGGCGGTCCTTGGGTTTGCCGCAACAGCACACAGCACCTGCTCATTTCGAACCATATATCTTATTTGGGAATCGAGATATTTTGAATAATAAACTTAACATTTAAGGTGGGACATGACTCTTGCGTTCTATTACGGTGTTGAACTTTGAAAGAGACTGAGTTATAAAGCGTGTCCGGACGGTGTTTCAGTTGCGATTGCAACCTCTCCATCTACCAATTGGTTCCTTCTTATATAGCTTGATATCCCTTTGCACACTCGAGCAAATGCCTCTAGCCTCTTGGAACTCGCTTTGGCTGATGTAGCGCATCCATCAAGTGAATTCCGGTATCGGAGGTGCCAACAACGCAGCAGCCCATGTTGACTGATGTTGTCCTTCATCCAATCAAGTACCCTCTTAGGCTAGATGCCCCGAAACGCGATACAGCGCTGCATTCGGGATAAGACATGAAGTTGGGGACTGAGTTTTATTTAAAAGTAGAACCCCGCCGCTTGCCCAGCGGCTCCATGGAACTCTAGCGCTGACGTCTCCTACGGTTCTTGTGGAATAGAAGTCAATATCAACTTATTAAGGACCCATAGAGCCCGACAGTACCACGTGGTATCCCACCTCAATCCATGGAAGCCGTGCCTGCTCTATAGCGAATTCATATATTTCGTAGACCAAATATACGTTTTCTTCGCCCGGTGATCAATCAACCTTCGTAATCTCCCTGCACACTGATATGCCAGATCCAAATAGATATATCTTCAGATGACATATCGGAACATTGGGGCCTCATCTGCCAACTCAGACGTATCGACCTGGTCAAGTATATTTGGTTTACCATACAGCTTGTCCCGCTTCGCATTAACAATGCGATGACGTATGTGCAAAACGACAGTCATGACGGTGCTGAGACATAAAAACGAAAGCACAATGCTATACCCACGGACAAACCTAGGGCCTTCGCTATCCGGAAAGCTCTTGCTTGCAAGGATACTCCAGCAATGTCCACATACGACCATAAAACTGATGGCAGCGGGTTTCTTCGATTCTGCGCCGCAGTTGTCTGTAGCCCATTGCACTTCCAGGGGTATACATGGGAAAACTCCTGCCAGAAGGAAGAAAATGCCAACCAAGGCGACCTTTGGGTTTTCTTCCGCTGGATGTGTAAATATCAGCGTCACTCCAATGATAGCAAGAACGCTACAGCCTATCAGGAATGGGCCGCGCATCCTCATCCGATCCGAAAGGAAGCAGACTACAAGCATCACGACCCAAGCAACTAGATATGGACCAATGGTCATGTATTGTGCCTCCCTGTTTGTATACCCCAGAGACTTTATTATCATCGGCAAGAAAACCGAGATCGTAGCGAGTGATGCATCATGGCCCATCTTTATCAATAAACACGCATATATTTTCCAGTCCTTGGAAGCGGAGATGACGTGTTACATGACCAATATCCCATGTCCCTCACTCTTTTGGCCTCTGTTCATACGCTGGATGGCTATCTTTTTTTTCTTCTTCGTTTTTGAAGAACTTCGATGTCTCAGGTCGATCGGGGAAGAAAGCCAAAATGACAAATGCAAAAAGCACAGTCGGAAGGCCTTCCACCAAAAATAATATTCGCCAATGTCCAATGTGGCTTTTTATTAGTGATACGCCATAAGCGATGAGTCCACCAAAGGCACCTGAAAGGGCAGCCATGCCAACGAAAAGTGAAGTCCGAAAGACAATCTCACTACGGGGATACCAAATCGTCAAATAGAAGACTGCGCTTGGCGCAAAACCTGCCTGAACGATTCATCAGCTACTTCGAAACACCCAAGCTTTAACTAAGACTGAATCGTTTGAGCTTACTTCAAATAGGCCAATGAAAAAGCGTGCAGCGGCGAGTCCACCAAAGTTGAACGCGCCCGCCGCACCAGTAGCAGCAATGCCCCAGCCCAACACGCAAACAAACATGAATCTTGAAGGGTGGAACTTTTTGCCATACAGTGTAAATGGGATGGCGCAGGCAATACTAGAATATATATTAGGAGCCAGGGCAACCCAGAACATAATATATAGGAACTCACTATCCGAAGTAGAAAATACTTGCGGCCCATCCGTAATGGTCATCATTGGCGTTAAGAGCCTCTTCCACCAATCCTTGAAGTTTGGCATTCCCCAAATTGCTGCGATCTAAGTACGCCTTTGAAGGAAAGATGAGCAAATACTCGGAACGATAAGAAGGCTAAGACGACTAACCAGCAGATATAGTATCGCCATCTGAGGCATGATAACCAAGTCTTGCCGGCAGACAAGCTTTCTGAGATGACATGATCATTAGAATTCGAAATTAGAGTATACACTGAGGAAGGAACGTGAACGAACTTTTCTATCTCGAGCTTTCGAACCCTAATATCACGCTGTTCGTGCGGCTCGTTTTCCAAATCTTCCAAGTAACCTGGGTTAACCGGAGATCCATCGATTCTATCTTTCTTCCCGATCGACGGTTGGTAAACCGGAGACGACGTTTTCATAGTGCTAAGCGTAGAGGTGTCTAATCTTGAAAAAGAAAAACCAGGGAAAAAACGTCCCCAAAGCTTTCGCAAAAATCAAAAACCTATAGGACCCTTTCCAGTCGCAAAATAGTTCCGCAGAATTTCTCAGGACGGGCTAGCTGATGCTTCAATGAGTAAATATCCCAGTCACTACCTCAGCATAACCTCTGTCAACGTCTGTCAACCCAGCAAGCTTGAATGCGGAGTCAAACCTTTTGGCAGAATAGTAATTTTTTCACTACTTCCAAGATAGCCGAGGGAAAAAAGGCATCTCATGAAACGGGGAGGAACGGAAGATTTGCTGTGAGGGGGCGATATGCTCCCTTTTTTAAAAAGACTTCAAAAGGCCTTTATTGGCCAGAGATGAGTTTTTTTTCCATTTTGCAGAACTCAGCTCGCCTCTTCACAACGGAGAGACGTTGGAAGATCCTCAAAAAAAGGGCAAGCTTTTCATTTGCCAATCAACGTCAGCCCGGATCAGAGCTTTGGGCCTTTGGCCCAATGGCGCCACGAGATCTTCGCCATCTTGTGATACTCAGTTGCTAATTCGGCCACAAACTGCATAATTGCCCAATAGTGCGTCGATCTACCCCGCGTCATTGAAGCGGCTTTCGGCTTGCATATTGACAATGACTACGGAGTACTCGGTATAATGGTACTCCGATAGCGTCATTGCGAAAGGCGGGAAATTTTCTCCGAACATGGTCAGTGAAGGCTTTATATAATACGTATTGAAAACTGCAGATACAATAACAGATGTCAACTAAAGTCGTGATAGCTGGATGTTGATGTTGGAAGCTGGAACAAGGTTTGAAAATAGAGTTTAGCTGGAAACGCTTATTTATTGGGGCCCTGCGCACAGGCCACTAGCTTTGAAGGCCTCTATGCAATCATAAGTTGAGACATATACAACACTCATGAATGATTTGATTTAAATTGTATGATTTGACACTGTCGGGTCATCAATATTCATATGCATGATCAAACTCGGTCCGCATACCTAGCAGAAATGCAAGAAACATAACTAATAGGGTAAGAAGTGATTGAACGAACACGATACGTCTAATTCATATAAAGCCATTGTATCCCGTCACTCCGCCTTCTTCGCGAAGCCATGCTCCTGAAGTTCATCTGTATCAACATCCGGAGTTGCGATTGACGATTCAGACTGTGTAAGAGTGCTCGCAACATGGTCCAGACGGCCATACACCTTCGGGTTCTTGGGCTTGGCATCAGCTTCACCTTTGAACTGATACCCACGTAGTCTGCGACTGGTGTGTTAGAATAAATTGGGAAAAGGCCTTATGTTCAATGAGATGGAAAAGGAAAGACTGAACGGGTGACATACCTAGGTCCCTGGCCGGTTTGCTGGGGTAACTCTGATTCATAAGCAAGCTCAAACTTCCGCGCCTCTTCATCAAAGGTTCCCTTGGAGATACTCTCTCTAATCGCAGTATAGAAGTTATCCAAGACATGATAGTTATGTATTTGCAGGAGGGTCCATGCAAGCATCTCCTTTGCATGCAGAAGATGTCGAATATAGGCGCGGGAAAACTTTTGGCATGTGTAGCATTTGCATCCTTGCGTAAGGGGCGACATGTCAGTCGCATGTGTAGCAGGCCACATGTCAAAGCCCAATGGTCTCAATCCAGACTCAGTAGCGGTTGTTGGGGTTGGGAAAACGAAGTCAAGAGCAATCCCCGCGTCCGTGGCTTCTCCCACGAACGGTATAGTGGAGAGGTCGACTCCTAAGGAGACCTCTTGCAGGATTGCTTGTGGGGTCCTGGCCTCACCTAATGACAAACGAATCAGAGAAGCCATGGATTCCGGTATCACAGAGCTACTGTGTGGTTCGTAGAGCGCAAACCCAGCCACATGTTGCTTCATCTCCTGCTCCAAGTCCTCAATATACAGTATCTGTTGTTCTTTATCCAGTGGTAGTAGAGGGGCAAGGTAAAGCGATTTCGTTTGTGTCTCAGTATCTGAACCGTATAGTCTTTGAAGTGCATCCCTTGTCCACGCATGCGTCCTATCCACCATCCGTTCTCGTCGCTTGACGCCTGGTGGTTTGCTTGATATATCAGAAAGCCCAACAGCGATATCGGGTTGTAATTTTTGAATGGCCTCCAGATATTGCTCAGTTTCTAGCTGACGATATCCAACAGAGGTCAATACCGTTATAGAATTTGACGAATTTGGTGTCGGGCATGGGACCGGCGGTACTCGTCGAGGGCCTAGGATCAACAGCAGATTCTCCCGTTGACATGTAAATTTTCGAAGTGCAGATTCGGAAGGTTGCGTAGGTGTTCTATATATCGGCGGAATGACATTCTTTCCTTTCTCTGCAACTAAACTGCTCCAACGAGCAGTCTGTTAGCTTGGCTGTATCATATGTGAGTGATATCAGCTTAGAGCGGGCGGGCGGAGCTCACAATCCTCGAAACCAGCGTATAGACTGTCAACCGGCAGCCGCTCGTTCATCATATCATGAGACACATGAGGCAATGCGCCTCGAGACGTTATGGGTACATAGTTCGGCGTCTGTATTGGCTTTCTCCCCGCCAGCGCAAGTCTGCCTAGTCGCGGGGCAAGGAGGGTTGGGGCAGAACCCAGCAGACTGAAGCTGAACATCTCATCAGGTAGTTCGGCAAGCAATTCAGATTGCATCCTTCTGATATGATATAAATAAATATATGACGGAGATATTAATTGCTAGGCGCAGAGATTAACTTAATCTACTCCGCAAGTCAAAGAATGCAGTTGCCCAGTCTTAAGAAATTTGTCGCGAACCAAAAAAACATGATTGCGCTAGTGGACGACGCCAAGACAACTTTCAATCGCGTCTATCTCAACCTTTCTCCTTTTCAACCGTGAGCATAGGTTTAGATCTGTTGAATAATTCTTTGCAAACAAAATTACTATATACATCGACATATATATTTTGATATTATCCGCGATGGAAGCTGAACGCCCAATCAATGCAGATCGGAGGGGAGCTCTTATCGTGGTAGAGGGGTTAGATCGCGCTGGCAAATCAACGCAATGCGCGTTGCTACAGAAGACTCTACTGAGCCAGGGACATGAGGTCAAGTACCGTCGCTTTCCAGGTACGCGCATATGTTTTACCCATACTTAATAAGTCTGACGAAGGCTGACGAACGGACGTAGATAGGACTACCGCTATAGGGAAGCTGATAAACGCGTATCTGGTTGGAGACGCGCATATGGACGATCATTCCATTCACCTTCTTTTCTCGGCCAATAGGTGGGAGGCAGCCGCAGAAATACAAGAAGATATTTCGAAAGGAATTACTGTCATCATCGACCGCTACTCTTACTCCGGAGCTGTCTATTCTGCAGCCAAGGATATTCCCAGTTTGTCTTTGGATTGGGCATGGCAGCCAGAGCTTGGCTTGCCGCGGCCTGATATATGGCTCTTTTTGAATATATCTCCAGCGGAAGCGGCGAAGCGAGGCGGCTATGGGCTAGAGAGATATGAAAATGACTCTCTCCAATCCCGGGTTCGCCAATTATTTCAAGCGTTTATCGAGAGGGAGGCTCCAGAAAACGTGTGCGTCATCGACGCTGGTCGGTCGGAGCCGGACGTTGCGCGAGATGTTTGTGGTGCTGCCATGAAGGCCATTGATAAGATCGAAGATATTGGCCCATTAAGGAAGCTTGGTGCGCTATCGAAACGTGCAGGTAACCAAGCCTGATTCTGAAAGAACTTCAATTGGCCTCCCATAAACATCATCACTCTATGATCTCAACGTCGTCCCAGTCGGATTTGTTAGTCGTGCTCCTTTGTGGTCGCGAGTACTGCCGCTTCGCTTTTTGCTGTCCACTGTGACAGGGCTCACTTTCAGGATCGGTCTTGGAGCGGCGATTATTCCGGCCTATGTCGTCTGCATAACCTATGGTGCTCCTAAGCTCTTCAACATCATGACCGCCAATCCATGGTTCGTCGTCACAGCTCGTCAAGTCGACCGTTTCAGCGTCTGTACACGATTTAGACGTATCGCTTTCGTCTTCTGTATAATCCTTAACGCTATTCGAACTTTGCCCTTTTCGTGCCCCAGGCCCCCGTCTTCGCCTGAACAACCTCTTAATTTCCTCTTGTCCCCAGAGCCGCAGAG
This sequence comes from Helicocarpus griseus UAMH5409, assembly GCA_002573585.1. Lineage (NCBI taxonomy): Eukaryota > Fungi > Ascomycota > Eurotiomycetes > Onygenales > Ajellomycetaceae > Helicocarpus > Helicocarpus griseus. The sequence goes on from PDNB01000270.1 coordinate 29,496, forward strand.
TAACCTCTTTCATCAAAACGGACCATTCCAGCTTTTGACCACAGGCAGGGCAAGTACCCCCTCTAGGCACCAGCTTCGAATCACGACCCTTCAGAAAACGCGACGACAAGCACGTAATATGGCAGGCGCAGCGACATTCATAGTGCGAGCACACCACAGCAATATCATGATGTGAATTCAACCTCTCTTTGCACACACCACAATTGAGACTTTCCTCATCTTCAAATAGAAATTTCGACTTCTCCACATACTCTTTGATATCATCGTAGCTGACATCCAAGGACTTGATTCCGCCAGCTCGACCAAGCAATCCGTTTCTCTTGGTATCGCATATTGCGTCGGAATCCAAATCAGCGATCACTTTAATCTCAGCGCCGAGTATACCATCAACACGTTGAGACCAAACCTGCCACACATGATACACATCCTCAGAGAAAAAACGCACCTCCAACGGCCAGGGTGAAAAGTACGACGACCGCAGCAGAAGATGTAGATTGGCCAAGATATTGGTCAGTGAGGTACGAGGTTTAGCAGCGCCGTGTTTTATATCCTTCCCCGTTCGAGGACATATTCGAACCCCGGACTCCTCAACTTCGTTCTTCTGAGAGTCATGGGCATGGCGGGAATCTTGCGTGTTTTGCCAGGCCCATCTAAGAGTGATCTCGGTCAGGGGGGACATTTTCAAATCTGAGAATCCAAATAGAAATAAAGGAAGCCGCAGGAAAGAAGGGAAGACAGTTCACGTACTCAAATTGCAGTGCGCCAGCCCTACTCATAAATCCACTCACAATGACCACCATCTCCCACGGCCTCAGCTTCTCCCTCGATGTCCGCTTAGCCCCGCCGATCTTGTCTCCATTATGCTGAGCCAAGCGTCGAGCTGGGTCTGGTGTAGAGCCGATATAAAGACTGGCATGACGAACAGTAGAACGAAGGAGATAACAGCAGTAAAATGCGGGAATAGGTTTGAGAGACTCTTGGGAATCATGTATCATGGGTATCGATGCAATGGAAGGAGCCATTTTTCAATCTTTTAGATTGAAATTTGTTGCTAGGAAAGGTGGAGAATAGATAATTTATAGAAAATAGATCTTTGTTGTTTAGTATTTTGGGATTGTAATTGGTCGCGCGTCTCACTCTGTCATCGTCTTGCTTTTGCGTTATTTAGCGGAGCGTAATTATATATTGTCTTGTCGAAGTGCTAGGGCGTTTCCCGTCTTCGTACGACCACGAACGTAATGTCGCGCTAACAAACAATATTTCATTCTTCCTCAGAAGCCAATATCACGATAGAGCCTATATAGAAAACGGTATAAAGTCCATGAAACACGGTGTGCGGAAGCAAGATCACATTAATCGATAAGCATTGCCCATCGCAACGACAGCCGAAATGGGAAAAAGTAAACAATCCTTATGCCCGATCGGCAATATCACGTGAATATTTCATGCATACTCGCGCTTGGCGTCTATTATGCGCTAGCGCGCCTAGCGTCTTAACCTTAATTATCTCTCCCACCGAGGCCCACGTCGAGTACACCATTTTGGTCACCTTGATGTATAATAACAATCGCTCTTTGCCTTACGGTGTCCCAACACAACAGAAGTGGTCTTGTCTTCACTTCACAAGTCGCAGCGCGAGCTTGCCAAACATGACAAGCTCGGCACCTGACTCCGAACTACACGGGAGTTATTATTATTATTATTAATCAAGTTTAACGTCCATATCCAGCCTTAGGCTATGACAGACACAAGGTAAATTAGGCATTCAGAGAGCTTATAGAGGCTTAGACCTCTATAAGCCTCTCTTAATCACCTCTAACAGGGCTCAAACAGAAGCTAATCAGTGCATATTCCTCGCCCCAAGCCGCTTGAATGCGCAGGGCGTTTTGGGGGT